>PVIJ01010888.1:0-57794 GCA_004024925.1 Scalopus aquaticus | reverse complement strand
AAGCACAAACAACCAATCCGTACAAAGGTCAATCCCTGCTGGCCAATGGCGGTAAATGTCAGCCCCAGCGCCCAATCCGTGCGCTGTCCACGTGTACACCCTGCTGCACAAGCTGAGGCACGAGGTGTCCATGCCCTCAGCAGCTGCCGGGTGGGGATTTCCGCGGCTGGGTGGTGCGGCCCAGGCGCGCTCCCGACATAAGCTAAGCCCAAGCCACAAAGAAGGTTATAGAAACAACTATCTGGTATGACAAACCTCAATCACAAAGAGGCAACCAAGAGTAGGGTGTCCAACTCATCCTGGTTTGCTCAGGATTTTCACATTTTTTATTTTATTTTAGAACATCTGGTGTACACAAATAATTTTTTTAATTTGAAAATTTAGCTAAACTTGAATTTTTGAATTTAAGTAACCCACTGAAACACAGTATTTGAAGATTAATTTTTTTAATTGCTTACTTCAAATCATTTTACTCTTACTATTCTTTTGACAAATTCAAGACAGCAACAATCAACAAAAGCATATTGCTCATTTTTTTTTGCCTCATGCCAAATGATGATATAACAAAATCTATCAACTACTTTAATACTTTTTAAAATCTCTCTTTCAATGCTTCTCTAAGAAGTAAGAAAAGTAACTAAGTATAAATCCTTCATACTTCATGGCACCTGTAGATAAAACACAGTGGACCAACTACTTGAGTAAAATCATATATACTTGTATGTCTTTGAGAAGAAAAGAAACTTACTAATTCAGATCTTCACCACTTGCAGTAAGTTAAGCTAACTATAAATTTGGCTTTTTTGCATCATACCAGTTACAGAAATGGTGAAATGAATCAACTACTTGAATAAATTCCTATCTTTAATACAGGAAAGCATTACATTGAAATCTTTCACTTCTTAGAATAAAGCTTACTAGGCCTATCAATTTATGTAAATTTACTTTCTATATTTAACACTAACATTTAACTTCTAAATTAAACAAATGCTGTTATTTAGAATTTAACAACCATCTAGGTAATTAAAATTAACTTGGAGCCACACAAGTTTTTATGAAAAACAAAACAATACAATGGAAGTGCTCTGTTCATAACTTGAGACATCTCCTGAGTAGCGCAGTTTAAGTAAAAAACAAACACAAGAGCAGCCCATAATAAAGTTATTTTTCAAAGGAACTTTTTAGTAAAAGGCATCGCATCCACAAAGCATTTCCATTACAGAAATGCCAACTTTATCTAAGTAATCCAATGTATTCATGAGACAATCTGAAGGCAGAGTTAATCTGATTTTTCCCAAGTTAAGAACGCCTCGAACAAAGTTCCCATTTTTACCCCAAATTTAAGTGCAACATGAACAATTCTCGAGGGAGGCAAAAAGTGGTTCAAACTTATCAAACTTAATTCCTCTCAGCTAGTACAATGTGGAGGACTTCCTCAAGTTTCCGCCAAATGACAGAAGCTAAGAAGGAATTCGAGGGTAGGGAGGCAGAGCAGGGAGAGAGGCAGGCGAATTTTAACTGAAATGAAACACACAGAAAGGGGGGTAGAGGGAATGGGGAGGGGGAGGGAGAGAAACCCAAAAGTAAAAAAGTAGCCTACTGTGGGTCGGCAGCGCAGCGGCTTTTGCTCCAGCGTCAAAGGCAGAGAGCAGGCCTGCATCACACCACCTTGGAATGCTGCAGGAGTGAGACAAAGCTCTCCGCAGCAGCTGGTCTTCCCACCACTACAGCGCGTGACATCTCACGCAGCTCAGGAGGTTTTCCCGGCAGCCCAAGTTGTGGTTCCGGGGTCGAAGTAGGGGGACCGGAAGTCGTTGATGTGCTTGCGCTTCTACCCGCAGGCTCGCCACTGTCTCTGAGGACACCCGTGGAGCTGGGGTGGCATGGACCCAGTAATGACCTTCGGGCAGAAGAACCTCCAGGTTCTTCGCCCCAGTATGGCAATAAGCGTCTTCTCAAAGTGGCGACCTAAGGAGCGTAGGGGTTCCTCTCCCGGAAATCTGCCACTCAGGGCCACCTTTTTGCTCATGTCTCCTCTGTGCCTTGGAGAGGCAGGGAGGCTGGTTTTCCTTATCATTCTCGACCAGCTCGTCAGTGACAGAATCTAGATTGCTGTGTTCAAGGCAACGCTCTCGAAATGTCTCCAGCTCCTCCTGCTGCTTCAGCTCCGTCTTTCCCTCGAGGCAGGCCAAGCCTAGGCTCAGATGTCTTCTCTTCTTGTCGCTCTTGAGGACCGAGATGTTCATGCCCTGGATGTTCTCCTGCAGCTCTTTCTTCTCTCGGTGATGGCTTCATACCATCCCTAATGTTCGCTCTGCGGATCTGCTATGATGTTTAGTGGCCAGAAAGAATTGAAGATGGATGATGGCTCAAGTACTATTTATAGTTCAAACTGACAGTTGGAACCACCTTTCAGGCTCCTCAACCTCCTCTAGTCACTGCACGATGTCAGGAATTTCCTGATTTTAAAACTGGAAACCTGCATCCTAAAAACCCCTGAGTTTGAGGAAAATTGAATAGTGTCATTCATCTGTCATAGTGGGCACACCTAGAGAACTGGAACAGGTGGTAAGGACATACATACAGCCCAGGAAGGAGCTAAAGAACTTCAAGTGGCATTTGAAAGGGAGAAGAGGGGCTGATGCTTGAGCTGCCCTGAGAAGAATGGCAGGTCATCATTGCCATATGAGTGAAGAGCCAAGGAGCACCAAAAATCATCATTTAGCCTGGAGATCCTGCCTTAAGTAAAAAAATACCCATTGACTATCTCACAGTTCTGTGGGTCAGAAATCTGGTCACAGTGACCCAGCTAGGTTTTCTGCTTAGCATCTCACAAGGCTGAAATCAAAATGTTCTAGCTCTTTCAAGTTGTTGGCAGAATTCAGTTCCTTGTGAGTGTAGAACTGAAGACCCAGTTTCTTTGGAACACGGCTCCCTTCACCTTGAAGTCAACAGCAGTACATCCTATCATCTTCCTGTAAATCTCTGGTGTTCCTTTATATTACCAGCTGGAATAGGATTTCTGCTTCTCAGGACTTGTCAGATTAGATTATCTATGAAAATTTCCCAATCTTGAAGTCAGCTGATTAGTAACTTTAATTACATCTGCAAACTTTCTTTGACCATGTAATGTAATATATTCACGGGTCTCATGCCAGGGGTGAAGGTCATGCCTAACACAGATAGTTTCTCGGAGCAACTAGAAGGTCACAGGTGAAATTTTTCCACAGTAAAGACAAACGAAGTTTCTAACAGAAATCACCCTGCAATTAGATGGTCTATCTCAGGAAACACTGAGTCCTCTATCCATGAAAGAATTTATAGTGACTAGAATTCTCTTAAAGAAATTCCAGCACTGGGGAAGAATAGGACTTAATGATTTTTTTTAATCCCACTTAACACTAAGATCTTATAATTTAAGTGTTTCAAATTACTATAGTCTTGCCAAGTGGAGGAAAATATAGTATGTTTGATCAATAAAAAGACAATTTTTCAGAAAATGATTAAACCATTCTATGACAGACATTTTGCCTTTCTGTACAAATGATTTGCAGTAAAACTTGAAAGCAAGGACTTGCAGAAATTGACCTTTCCTTTCCCATTTCATGGTGTTACTGGTTCTGAGAAAAGGCATGAAGGTACCAATAGAGTCCCAATATTGTATGACTTAAGACTACACTCTGCATGATTGGGTAACATTATGAAACACTCCCCTGGAAGAAGCTGTTAGGGTATCTCACCAATTTGTAGTTTTAGGAACCTGTCCCCTCAAGGTGACAGCCAGTGCTAAGAGTGGAAACAGATTCTGGCCTGCCCCGAGACTGGGCTTTTTATTGCTGGTAAATGCAGGGCCATGGTTGCAGTATGGATAGAGCTATGAGGAACAGGGGCTGAGGGATCAGGAAATATTGCTTTGAAAATAGAAATTTCCTATGGCTCTAAAAGTCCGTAAGAATAGCAATTTAAATAGAGTATCTTCTTTACATATAAAGCAGACACTAATATCAAAGCTAGGTCCAGGGCAGGATAAGAAATAGCATGACTTAAGACAACTTAGGCTGAAGTATCAATAATCCTTGCTCAGATGAAAGCAATGTAAACTAAGTCCTGGTAGGAAAATTGTTAAGGGTGGGTAAATTTTGGTTCCTTTTGTACCTAGAAGGTTAAAGGAAAGACCTTAGGCTTTCCTCCCTCCATGAGTTTAGAGAGCGTATTTCCTCTGGCAGTATTAACTAGCAAGACTAGAGCAAATCAGAATGCACTCAATGGATGGCCCTCCCAGGAAGGGAAACCTAAAATATGCAATCAGTTACTGAACAAAAGAACCTGAAGTTCACATATTTCTGAATGTATCAGATTGTGAGGTAATAAAACATTAATGGTAGAAAATACTAAAGATGGAAAGTTTGAGGCAACTGGGAGAGGAAAATACATGATAGCTACAATGTATCATACATTCACTATCTACCTGGCCCACATTCTAACTCTAACTGTAAATGGTACAATGAGGAGCAACCTCCAAGTAATTATTGGCACTCACAGCCAACTTGATGGTAAAAGGTGGAGCTTCCTAGGCTCCATCCCTGATACAAACTTGATTGGTAAAGGTGGTGCTTTTCAAACTCCGCCCCCTGAGCTGGGGCTGACAGCAAATAGGGGTGGACCTGAGACTTTTGGCAGTTGAACTGCTGAGATTCTTGGCCAGTTAAACAGCTGAGCTTTGGGCAGTTAAGCTACTGGAGCTTTGGGGCAGTTAAATTACTGGGGCTTTTGGCAGCTAAAGTGATGGAACTTTTGACCAATTAAGCTGCTGGGTTTTGGGGCTTTTAAACTGCTTCTGGCAGTAAAACCACTAGTGAGAAGGGGTATCTGGAGAAGCTACCAACTTGCCACAGATGGCTTTCACTTGGACCTTGGTCTCTGTTCAACAGATCCCATCTGAAGTAGGACAGGTGTCTTCTGATCACCTTGCCAGCCTGTGAATACTCTCCCCCCTCTTCTCCCTTTTTCTCAGACCTTATGTAAATAAATCCTGTTATTGTCATTTCACACCATGTGTCTGCTTTTGGGTCATGTCTTATAGTTGTAAGCATGGAGGTGAGTAATCACCAACTAGGTCATCCACTCAGGTTTGCCTGGTTTCATATATGCATGATTCCTTTTCACTACCACAAGTCTATCAGTAGGCAAGGGTTCTTCAACAAAGCTAGCAAAAGCAGAGCCAGGACACGACCCACGACCCAGGACATTCAAATAATGCAAATTAAAACCAGAATGAGATACCAGTACACATCTATTAGAATTACTGAGTAAAATGAGTAAACTTGTGTTAGTGATCGCAAATGATTTAAAAGGCTGAACCTCAGAATTGTTCTTAGCTTTGTCACAATTATCTACATAAGACCACAGGCCTTTGGCTGGCTGGTGCCATCTTTGGCCTCTCCCTCTGCTGCACTCCAGAATGCCAGTATCTCTGGCACATATCTGAGGCTCTGGTTTTATGGTCTGGTATCCCAAGTTTTGTGAGTGCTGTCCAGGGGACCCCCCCTGCCCCGATTGCCTGGCTCTGGTTGCCAGGGGGCTTGCATTCCAGGGTTCCACAGAATAATCAGAGACAGTTCTTGGCAGACAAGCTCCCCAGCACTGAAGGCAAAGCACACCACTGTCTTTCTGTGAAAGGACCTGGCTACTTGTCCTGGAGCTTTGGTCTAAGGGACAGGCTTCAAGTTTGACACACATATAGGGACCTTTCAAGATGTTCTTAGGGAATACAGACTCTGGGAGAGGTGCCATCTTTCATTTTCCCTCTGCCTTCCTACAGCCCACTGGTATTTCCCAGAGAGGAGTTGAAACACCTTCTGAAATTAGGATTCTGCAGTTGCCGTTCAGAGGACATTTGGTTCTGGTGGTCAGAGGGACTTACATTTGAGGTCCCTCAGGACTGTATATATTTGCATACTTTAAAAACTGCTGTCTGGGGGTCTAACTTTCAACCAACCTGACTCTAGGTGCTGACTGAGTCCCCTTGGGAAATGGCACATCTTAGCATACTGTCAAATAATTGAAGCTATAAAAATAAAATAGACTGCTGAACATCCACAAATATTTGAGATACAACTAAATGCTAGAACAGGATTGACTGACTGGAAATAACACAACTGGTGAGCAAACAAATTGTGGTAATTACTTACAATGAAACACTACTCCCTTAAATGCAGTTTTCTAAAGGAACAGAATCAGAACCCAAAGATTATTTCATGGTTACATTTATAGGTTATTTTGGAAAAGACAAAACCAACAAATGAAAAAACTAATCAATGGTTGCCAGGAGTTAGGTAAGGGAGAGATGCTGGCTACAAAAGACCTGGAAAAAGGAATCTGAAGGGTGATGGTCTATATCACAATTGTGGTGGAAAATGCATGATTCTGTTTTCTTCAAAAAACAACAAAAACAAATTATATTTTATGTGAGTTTTTAAAAATCATCAAGATATGGTGGTAACACAAAATAGGGTACAAACTTTAATTACAAATACAATTTGTATTACAAATTGATAGGTAATTGTCACGAAGGAGACAAGGAAGAAAATTAACCTAAGTAACTTTGGAAAACTGTATTATGATTGGATAGTGTAAGGCTAAAGACAGAAAAAAAAATAACCCCTAAACATTAATACTGTAGTGTTAGTAACTTTTTTCTCATAGAGCTATGGGTTAATAATTCTAAAAACAATTTAATTGTATTGTAGGGTTGAACAAACAAATAAATATATTGTTTCTAATGAAAGCCAGTTTTCTCCTGCTGGGAAAGGGGAGAGAACAATGAGCTCTGTGATGTTCTATTGGAATTAGACCATATAAACTCATGAGTTTTTAAGAATAGATATAAGAGAGGAAAAGGGGGGGAAGTATTTCTGTGTATATATAGACTAATATAGATTCATGTATTTCCAGTCTTTTTCTACTGAAAAGAGTATAGAAGCGATGAAATCTCAATAGCAATGAGCACATTTAGCACTTAGATCTTGGTTTCTTGATGGCAAGCTTTAATAAAAAGAACCAGGACTTTTTGGTAAAGAAGCAAATTCTAGGACTGAGGCAAAGAAAAAAAAAAAAAAACACACACAAATTGAACCTATAGCATCTTGTAGTGCAGGAAGTAAAAGTGCTGAACAAAGAATGTGGCCATGTGCGAAAACTCCCAGTAGCCAAAACTGGAATAATTGGAACAACAAAGTGGATAACAGCAATATTGGAAAACAATAAACACCCATGAGCCCGTACAATAAAAATAATTGATAAAGTTAATGGTGGAGAACCAATAACTATTCTCTACAGGAAAATTCCAATTAGTGATTAAAAAGAAAAGAGAAAATGTTAAACAACCAACAGTAGTAACTAGAGACAAGATTCACTGGTGGATATTAAAATTGGAGAGCAAAAGTTTGGTAGAAAACAAGATATCTGAGTAGCCTAAAATACATATGGTTGGAATGGAATGGAACAGAATAATCAGTAATTTTACTTTGGAGAAATCTGGAAAGCCTCACACAAGTGATCAAAGTTAATGTCCAATAATAAGACATAATATTCTGTATCCCCTGCACTATGGCACATCACCCTGTAATATTCTTGCCCAAATCTATAACCTCAATCTATTTATGAGAAAACATTAAGACAAGTTGTAACTGACAGATTTTCTATAAAACAGCTGATCAATATTATTCAAAAGCATTAAGAACCTGGAAGACAAAGACAGAGTCCAGACTGGAGACCAGAGGTTTGGCAACTGAATGCAATATGGGTCCCTGGCTGGAAAATGTTTAGAAAGTGAGAAATATGGAAAACAAAATAAAAATAAATTTTAAAAATTTGAGTAATTCTGCCTTTTGTGTGTTATCTCTAACTACTATATCCTTTGCCCTAAGGAGAGGTCTTATACATTCCTTATAATTCTTCTTCTGAATGCATCTTAAGGACACCCCTGTCTTCTTGGTGTTTTTTCTAAACCTCAGCACTCTATTTTACCCATTCATAATAGTCACTCTTTTCCATCTGTCCTTGGTATTTCTCTCCTTATATCTCTCGTTCATTTTCTTTTAAAATGTGAATTGATCAGAAAGTCTAGCCACATTGATTTTTATAGCTGTCTCTCCCTTTCCTTCCTTTGCAAAAAATCACTTGTAATTACATTGTCAGAACTTAATATTTGAGAGTATTTAATCTTTTGTGAGCTATAATCCCTTATTATGATTTCAGATTGGAAAGATGGCTCTTTTTCCATAAAGCTTTTGAAATTTGAATCATGGAGCAAGGATGCATGTCTAAATGAGTCAAGACGTCCCTTTGGTGTTTGTGAAGTGAAATTCTTTCTCCCAAAGATTCTTTCGGTTCTAAGTTGATCAAAAATACAGACTTCATACTTATTTTTTTAACCTTTCAAGTGGTGACATTTCCCAAATCTCAACTTTAAAAAGTCTTGATATTTCATATTGTTCATATAAATGAAACCTAAGCTGGTATACATTTCTTTTATACTAATACCAACAGTTGTCAAACTCTAGAAATTTAGAGAGTTGAACGAGCCTTCGAAAAGACCTCTTATAAAACTAATTAGCTCAAATGACTGTTTTTACACTAGCAATTTTATAGCATCCCACAGACACTTCTGATGACGGGAGAGTTATGAACCTTCACCACTTTCCCCCCACTGGGCTCCAGAGAACTGCAGGATTGTCCTGGGGCGGGGGGAGGGGGGGGCGTGTTCCAGTGATGATTCTTAAACATGGAGGCAACTGATCAAGTACAAACCAATGCAAAAATCAGTCTCTGAGGTCAGAGGGTCCAGAAGGTCAGGGCCTTTATTGTGAAAATGCATCCCACTCTTACTGGGGAGACACTGCAGTAAAGCAGCAGGACTGCTGTCAAAGACACTCAAGTGAGACATCAAAATCCAGAGCATTCAGAGGGAAGACAGCGAGGGGTGACCTCTCCTACTGTTCAGCCACAGAGCTGAACAGAACCTGGGAAGAAAATTACTAGTATGTGCCAGATCTTTTACAATGTCTTTCTTCTTACTTCCTGCATTCCAAGTAAGTTGCTAAGCCTTAATTGATGGGTTTTTTGTTTTAAAAAATGTTTTTTTTAAGTATAATAAAAAAAGATAAAGTGACATATCTGTGTACCCAGAATTAACAAATGTGAACTTTTTGCCACTTTTGCATCTGAATTTTTTAAATAATAGAAATGACACATTACAGATAGAGTACCCCTGGTTACAATTTCCAGTGCTATTCCTTACCCTCTCCAAAGGAAAGTACACACACACAAACATATGCATGTATGAATGATATGTTTTGTGGTTCCTCAAATACCAGTATATGTACCATATAGCACATTTCTCTCCCTCTCCCTCCACATATAGAAATAGAAACAGATTTTATATAGATGCAGATATTGATATATAGAGATAGGTAGAGAGGATAACTAGATCTAAATATACATGTATTTGTCTATATGTATGAATACACATATATATATATAGACATATGGATAAACTATGTATATAAATATGTATGCATCAATGATATACATAATCCTATTGGTTTTACTGAAATGTAAGTAAAAATATTATATGGACCAGATATCTTCTTCTACTCTCTCAGTATTATGCTTTTGGTGTTTTCTAGGTACGCTGACACAATGAGTTCACTCATTTCTCTTTCTTCATTGTATTCTGGTGCATTCTCCAATCCCTTTTCGATGGGTATTTGTGTTGTCCAACTTTTGCTGGATCAAACAATGCTGTTGGGAGTGTGTCTTTTAGGAACCTCTGTGAGAGTTAAGCATGACTGTCTAGAAAAGGAATTTCTCATCAAGAGCAGAGATTAGCAAACCAGACAGGGAACATTTTAGGCTTTGCGGGCTCCAATGCCCGTCTCAACTCGGCCCTTTTAGCATAAACACATCACAGACAACACAAAAGTGAGTGTCACGTGTTCTAGCAAAATGTCAACTGCCATTCTAGAGTGTGAGCATCTCCACCATCATTCAATATGGCCACTGTGTTCCCTGAAGTGGACCTGCCCACGCAGCCTTTCCCAGTAGTCCTGTTACCGTAAGTTCTGCCTTCATGACTGAGAGGAAATGCAGACTTGTTTGAGGCTGGGAGGAGTACAGGAAAATATCATCCTTTCTCACAGTGGAAAGCGATGAGTTGGCATTGACATTTCAAGATAAATGCTAAAATCACGAGTTTTGCTGGGGTCCTTCACAGGATGGATAAAAGTTACTCTCTTCAGCAAAAGCTGTGAAGGAAATGACACCACCACACCCCTCTCCTCTGAGGGGAAAAGGGGGAAAGCTGCCTGCAACTGAAAAAGAGTGGAGGAAAGCCAGAGTTCAGGATTGAAAAGGAGAACACGGGAGGCAGGCGGACAGTCACAGGCGCAGCTGCGCAGGTGGTGAGATTCTGAGCCCACGGCCCACAGGTTGAATCAAGGACAAACTCTGGAATGGGTTGTAACCAGGAATGAAAAGTCTGGCGTTTCGTAATTTCTTAAGAATTCCTCTTAAATTCCCTTTCCCTTTAGTAAACACGACGAAAAACCGCTGCCTGCTGCGTGGGTGGTCTCCTGAGCACATAAGAGGGAAGGTCATGGTCAGGACAGAGAGGGAAACCCAGAAGTCCTAGAGTCCCAGGTGCTGATAGTAGAGAGGCAGCCCGCCCTCTATTGGCTTGCTGGTGAAACTGCAACTCCAGGGCCCTGAGACTGAACCCCAAATTGGAGAAGGGTACCTGGAACCAAAGGAAAAAAAAAAAACATTTGGACAACAAGCTTCTAGGATAACAGCAAAGAAGAGAATGTCGCTCTCTACTTAGAAATTCCATTAGGAAGGGCATACGAAAAGCTGAAAACGTCTTCACAAGCAACTGGAAATTGCCAAAAAATTATTTTTCACACTAATTGCAAAACTAGGTTAGAATCAGCATGACTAACCTCTTTCATTTGCCCAGTGACTGGCAGTTTGCCAAACGCTTTGACAGTTGTCACTCAACCTAACCCTCTGAAGCGCTATTTTCCTCCCTTGCCAAGGATTGCAGTCCACCAGCATTCTGAAAGGATCTTTTGCACAACCAAGGACCCCAAGACTCCTGGCTTGTCCTTCAGTCTCATCTTCACTGCACCAGCCCCCCGAGGCCCTAAGAACAGTGTGGCAAATCAGGAAAGGTACATGACCATCACTGAGACACGTGGTGGCGCCTGCCTCTGTGCACCTAGAACCCCCCTGTGGACTTGAAACTGAGGCCTCGGGTCATTTCCTCCACTCTCAAGGAACCGGTATTAGGAAGAAGAAACAAGAACAATTCTTTGACATTTATGGATTGTTCACATGCGCCCTTATGAGCAACACCATCCCTGCTTTATGGCGTTACTGGAGAGTTCATAAAAGGAATAGGCTTTTCTTCTAAGCAGAGTTGCAGGTTTTGCAATTACAAGATAATAAAGGGAAGCTGGGATAGGGCAGGCCGTCTGCAATTTTTCCTGGTACCCACAAGTTAAACTTTTGACACCAAAGTCACCCTGCCATTTGAACCAAGTTGGCGTTGGGGAGACAAGGTCAGTAGCAGATCAAGCAAAGCCCTCTTGTCTTAGCCCAGCAAAGGTGGTGAGCCCCTTAGCACCTTGTCAAACACTAAATTTAATCCCAGTTTTATTTTTGAATCGCTTTTTAAAAATACACTAACCATTAAGCAATAGGGGTAAAGGTCCTTTTAAAATGATTTATGATGTGTTAACAGCTAAAGAAAACCTAAACAATGTCTCCATAAAGACCCACGATCACGTTTTTAATTAAGAGCCACAACTTTTAATGGAAGGTATAATATGCCCATTCATTTCAGGGTACCAGTCGTGGCTGGGTAATCCAGCAGTGGGGCTCAGGGGAGAATAACAGCTTTCGATTCACACCTCAAAGTCTTCTGTTAAAGAAAATAACAATAAAATAAGATCACTTTAAAACTTGAGTTTGGGAATTTCAACCCAGAGAAAGGACACATTTTGTTCCATTACAGGGACGCTTGTTACTGCTTCAGTGTTCATAACAGCTCACTCAGTGCTCTGAGAAATCAGACTCCCCTCCCCAAGTTTTAATATGCAACCAGGTCATTTTTAATGTGCCCTCTGTGTGTGTGACCTGGTGAATGCCTGCCCATGCTCTGGGGAGGCTGTGCCCAGAAACAAACTGTTACTGTCTTTTTCAAACTGCAGCCTTAAATGCTTTTCCTTCTCCAGCTCTTTTCTGGAAGACTAAAATTTAATGATTGTGGAGAACAGAGCTGTGTCAGTTTGTATAACCCTGCAAGGAAGAATTAATAGTATCAGCCAGCATTTATTGGCTGCTTCATGAGCATGAGGTTCTGCAGACTCTGTGATAAGTGCTTCCCAGGATTATCTCTCCTGATCTTATTATCCTCATTTGCAGATGGGTAAACTGAAGCTTAGAGGGGGTGAGTGATTTGCTGTGGCCATTAAGCGCCATGCACTGTGGACTGAGGAAGGGCTGGACCGATGTATGAGACTCAGCCCTTCCCCTCAAAGTGGTTTAGGATTTGTTGGGAAATAAGACTTGAACACATAAAAATGGACCTAACCATACAGAATTACAACTGTAAGGACCCAATGAGAACTAAGGGGACAAGCAGTACTGCTGAAGAGGTTCAGAGAAAAGAATTCTTGCTCTAGAGTTTAAGATAAAGGAGAATTTACTCTTGACCTTTGAGGACACTCAGAGTTTCCAAAAACAGAGCAAAAGCTAACTGGACTTCCTCATTTATTCTCAGATATTACAAGCCCTCTGGAGAAAAATGTCACATATTTGGGTGAGAGATGGAAGATAGTCTGCTGAGAATTCTTAATGGAGTATGAAATAGGAGACTTCTCAGTTGTACCTGAGAATGGGGGGAAATAAAAGAATAGAAAACCATTCCCAAGGGCTTCAGTGGCAACTTCTCATTCATCCCCAAAACATCTGCTGTCCTCTGCAGGTCCTACAGAAACTGTAGAGTTGAAGGATCCTCAACAATGCCCCCCAAAATCTCAAAAGCAACATTTCAACTAGCTCTCATCTTCAAAAATAAACACCACACTGGAATAAGGGAGCAGAGAAGTTACGAAATCTATAAATAAACCCCCAAAAGTATAAAATACATTAGCATTTAAGAAATTAAGGGAAATTCCCTGCCCCAGGAGCCTTCATGAACCCCTGTTTGGAGAATGGAGGGTGGGGGAGAGGAAGAAGTCAGCATTTTAACTGTTGGTGAACTTGGTTGTTGGAATAGAGCATCTCTTTCCTCCTTTGCCAATTTTTTCTTCAAGTGAGCTTTTTTCATCGAGTTTAAATAATTTTCTGATGACAGCTTACATTTTACAAAGTTCTCATCATATAGACACTTAATAGATGCTTGTTGAGTTCAATCAACATCAGGAGAGTGGACTAGAGGCAGACTAATGGGATCTCACTCCCTGAAGCCATGTGGGTAATCCTCTGACCTACCACAGTGACTGACTCACCAGTTACGTGCACTGTGGACATCACTGAATATGTCTCGGTTTTTATATCATGACCTCTGGAAGAAACATAAAACTAGCACACATTATTCTTGAAATTACATAAATAAATTAGACATTTAAAGAAGCAAACACAGGGTCAATGTTTATTTAGGTCATTTCATCTGCATTGAATCTAGTACAGCTCATCTTAAAAACTAAAACTTAAAGGCCTCCCTGGTAGCGCAAAGGGTTAAGGGCAGTGCTGTAGAGCTGTGGAGCTGTGGACAGCTGCAGCAGCTTGAGTCCTATGCCTGCCAGGGAGATTCCCACATGGCGCAGCAGACCTCTCCTGCTTCGCCCGCTGCTCCCCTCAGCAGTGTACTTCAGTAGATCTGCCTATTCTGCTCCCCAGTCTGTCTCTGGTGGATCCTCTCACCCCCCACACCTCTGGCCTGCACCCCAGCTTGTATGTATAAATAAATAAATCTTTTAAAAAACAACAAAAAACTAAAACTTTCTCTTCATCTCACCATCATCCAGATCTGCCATATTCCTCCACTTTTCCAGAAAAAGGAGACAAGAGACAGATAAATTATGGAGAACTAAAATGTCATGCTTAAGAGCATGAATGTTATCTTAGGCGCCAGTGTTTTTCTCAGAGTGTGACCTATAGTTTCCCTGCATGAGAATGACCTAAGGCCTCTTTGTTGTACAGCTTCCTGGCTTCCTTCCAGATCCACTAACTTGAATCTTTAGACAATGGGCAGTCCTTACAGATATTCAAGATGAGAATGTCAACTTTGGGGTGGAACTTGAGATCAACTTCATCCACAATAAAGAAAGTTGTTGTAAAAGTTCTAACTAGAAGTAGCAGGCTCTTACATACTCTGTTAGAAGAGGAAATCTACGTAAAATATGAGACTGAAAGAAGGGCCTACTTCAGACAGGGGATTAGTTTGTATCAGAGGTTATCAATGGCCTTTCATATTCAGTTGAGATTCTTAGCAAAATATTAACCCTGGCCTCTGTTCAACAGATAACACTCAGATCCTGCCCTAGAGAAGACAATCTGGGGGAGTCATCCCCTTTTCTTTACTTTGCTGTGGGAGATTTCCTCTCCAACAAACCTGGAGAGATAGCTTTTCCTATGAAACAAAAGGGTATTAATTTTCACATTCCCTCTCTCTGCTCTCAACTTGACACACCTCTTGCTCAAGATCAAGAGCTAATAATTCTGTTTTACCAGAGAGTTTGATAATTTTGTCCTACGAAGTACAAATTCATTCATTCAACAAAAATTTACTGAACATTTTCCAAGTGACTGGTTCTGTGTGGGTGCTGAGAATAGGGTAATGCGCCCCACAATCACTTTTTGGTCAAAGACAGACTGCTTGTATCATTCCTGTTGCTTAAAAACTCACTGACCAAAATAATAACCAGATAAGAATCCTTCCATGATAGAATTTAGGAGACACTCAATAGTAATAACTGGATACTCTTGGGCAGTAAGAAGCTAGGGGATCTGATTTTGAACTTGATTAAAAATGCGTTCTGATGTTATTTTGATGAGGCGTGGGGTTTGGTGAGCAGGGTTCCTGAGTTACCTAAGAAAAGTTTTGGCACATGGCAAGTTTACTCAGGAGAGATGTTTGATGAGACAAAGGTAGGAGATGGTTATATTTCAAAAGGACAGGTTTATTAGGAAAAGGAGAAAGAAAAAGAAAGGCACTGGCATAGTCACAGGTGAGCAGGAGAGCTGGGCTTTTCCAGTGGAGAAACTGTACTGATATAGTGTTCTTCCGGGGAGGACTCATTCCTTTATAGAATTATTACCTACTGTTAAATTAATTACTTCTAGGGTATGGCTAGGTTGATTTTTAAGGACCAGTGATTCTCTACAATGTCCCCCCCATCTCCATATCCCCACCTCTGGTCTGTGCCTGCAGATGCTTTTTACAGCAGGCTGATACTTGCTATAGCAGTTGGTTCCTAAGGATTTTTCATTTCTGTATCTGGTTTAACAACTCTGTTAATCATTTTTTCCTCCACCTCCAGTTTCTGGTCTTGCAGCGCCTCCATCATAAATTTTCTACCCTTAGCCTCCATCACTTTCCACTGTACACACCTCACCTGTTTTGACCTAACCTCTTAGTAGAACACAGAGGGCTGAGTTGTATCTCCCCAAAATTCACATGTTTAAGTCCTAATCCTCAGTACCTGTGAATGTGAGCTTAAGTTAAGAATCTTTATATGGGCACTCAAGTTAAAATGAGGTCATGAGGGTGGCCCTAATGCAATTTGACTAGAGTCCTTATAAAATGGGAGAATTTGGAGACAGACTTGTACACAGGGAAAACATTTCGTGACAATGAAGATAAGATTGGGGTAGAGCTTCTACAAGCCAAGGAAAAGCAAAAATTGCCAGAAAACCACCAGAATCTAGGTGGCAGTTCTCAGAAAGAACCAACCCTGCTGACACCTTGAAGTTGGACTTCTGGCCTCCAAACTGTGAACCAACAAATGTCTGCTGTCTAAGCCATCCAGCTGGTGGTAATTTCCTACAGCAACCTTAGCAAATTAAGGCAGATACCAAAGCACCGACATAGGGCAGCCAAAGTTACCTGTCACTAAAATATCCACAGAGATTTTATAAGTGAATAAGGGAATACATGAATCCATAAATGAGAGAAGTGAAGTTCTTAGTGACTCAAATTACATAATGTCTATAAATAATTTGTAGGAAATAGACATATTGTGTCAGAAAGGAATAGTAATTTCTTTCTATCCCTTTGGGTTCTACTTGGTCAAATAATCACATAAATAGCAGACAGACTCATAGGAGGAAAAAAACAAATTTAATTACATAGATATGGGGAATTATAGAGATATGGATTTCAAAGAATGAGGCAAAATGAGGTTGGGGACATACATCCTGAACTAAATTTTGGGATTTGGGTCTGGGGCTTCAAGGAAAGAGGAGGAGATTCACACATTGAAGAACAGATGCTCTGTAATTAGATGTTTGCCTTGCCACATAGATAACTTTATTTGATAGAAAGGTTATTTGATAGAAAGGTTATTTTTGCTAAAAATCTTAATTCTGGATAATACCTATAATTTTCTTCAAGGTAGTTAAAGAAATGATCAAAGTTTCTTTTGAACCTACAGGGTCTTGATTGACCTCAGCTCAAAATAATCAGTTTTCCAAGTAACATGTCTTAGTGAAGCCTGTTTTGAATATCTTGGGGAGGCCTGCCCTTCAGTTGCTTCCATTCTTTTGAAGACTAATCCCTTTCCTACTTGTCTTTCCAAGGGGGTGGAAATCATGGCAGACACTGCTCTCCCAAATCCTGCAAGTGAGTGACATAGGCTGCTCAATCAGACAACCACAGCTCTGGGTTTAGTCCAAGCTGGGCATGTGACTCACTCTGAGCCCTCCCGGTGCCTCCCTGAGACTCCTCCTCCTGGAGCCTAGCAAGGAAGTCCAGTGCTTGTCTTTGGAATCTCGGCACAGGAAAGATGGGTATTTGGAGCTGATGACTGCTTTCTAATCCAGCATGCACACAGGCTGCAGGCTGTCCATCTGCAGAAGGAGGGGAATTGATCAGCACACACTAGGAAGTAGAGCTCAAAGGAGAGAAAGTGCAAGAGGAAATGGCTGCAACATTAGAGCTGCTGATCAACCACTGCTTCCTGCTAATAAAAGTCAGTAAATTCCCTTTTCTGTTTAAGCTAGTCTGAGGTGCATTTCTATCACTTGCAAGGAAAAGAGATCTGGGGGAATCAACACTTTTGCTTTTAAGAACAGCTCTCAATAGACTGTCGACCTATCATTGTCCATTTCTTAGTAAATCCTTTCAGAAGGATGCAGTGAACCTGCGTTATTAATACTTTTTTCTTTCCAACTATTCACATTTCACATGGTTCAAATGATGTACAAAAACATCCTGTGGTCCTGTGCCACACACTCTGTTTCAGCCTAAACTCTCTTGTAACTACCATCATGCATTGAGATTCATGCAAATTGTGACTGGAGCTCAGGGGGTCCAGAAATTAGAAGAAAACCCAATTCCTGGTGCCACTACCATCCCTCTTTGCCTCTCTTTTCATGAAATGACAGCACCTCTTCTGAAAATACATGGAAATTTTTGATTTGAAGGTGCCCATGTCTCAAAGTGGTCCCTTTTGAGGATAACCTCAAAGGCAAACATAAGAGATGGGGTATGTTGGGGTTCTGCTCTCCACCCTGTTCAACCAGGGAAACTCTCCTTTAGAATCATTTCATATATTGAAAACTCTAGTTACACACACACACACACACACACACACACACACACACGAATTCTATATGTGAATTTATAATTATGTATATTTAGGGTCACATAACTACTTAGCATTAATTAGAGGATACTATAATATTCTAAAAGAAACTGCTGCTAAGGCCCTCTAGGGCAGTAGATCCTGAGTAAATATTTACAGCACTAGTAACTTATGGGTAGGCATTCAAGCACTGAGCTTCATGCCCTGCATGACATCTCCTGCCCCTCTGTGCCAATAGATCGACCGTGATGATGGGTCTGGACATGTGCAGCAGAGATTGCAGTGGCACATTGAAAGAATCCCAAGTGTGCTACAAACTAATTATGTGGCCTTGGACTAGTGACTCAAGCATTTCTGCTTCCTCGTCTTATCAAGTGGGGGATAGTCACAGTGCCCCGCCTCCCGCGATAAGATCATTGTAAGGATGAGTTCCTCTAACCATGTCTGACAATGGCAGCTGTACACACAAAGCCTGAAGAAAGTCCTAGACATCCAGGGTCCCAGCCAGCCTCTGGCCCTCCACCTAAAGCCACTCCACATGGGGTGTGTGTTGGGAGGACAGTAAGTGGGGACACAGGGAAACTGGAAGTAATGTCCATCACACACATCTGTGATTGTGTGGTGAGGGACAGGGTGACTGATTCCTCTGCACACATTTTCCATTTAAAAATAAGAAAACAGAAAAACTCTACACCATCCGGTACATCTATCCCCTGGGTTTTGGAGAGGGAATGGCTAGCAATGACTAATCTAATATCAGAGGTAGCTTGACAGCCAAGGACTTAATTTATGAAGTGTTTAGTACATTCCTGACAAAAATCGGCTCCAAAATATGGACACACGTTCATTCATGTCTTATGGTTCCCAGCTGCAGCACTACAGCCATAAACACTCATTGCTGGAAGGCTGGTGAAGGCTAAGAGTGGATTTCCAGGAATGAGTGTTTCTTTAGAGCGGCCAAAGAGCAAGACTCCCACAAGGCCTGAAAGCTTAAAAGGCTTAGAAGTATGGGGGTACCAGCAACTCCCTTGTTTGTTGAAAGGAATTCCTTATGTTCCCCCTCTCTGGTATTCTGCAACTGATAACAAAGGGCAAGGGGAAGAGATTATGTCTTTCTTTGCAATTCATAGATAGGAAAGCAAAGAACTAGAACTTCATCAGTTGAATGAAACAAAAGATATCAACCAATTGACAGAAAGACAAGAAAGACAAGTCTTGAAGGCAATTTGGGATAGGCTATAGGCTGAGAAAAGGTTATTTTGGGGGAAACATTAGCTTGAGTTACCCTACATGAGAAAACATGAATGTGTGGTGAATGAATGAGTGAATTAATGGATTTGGGCAAGTTGCTCTTCTGTCTCAGAGAGACAGAAGTATACAAGTGAGGATACTAGACTGGGAATAAGAATGTGCAATCATTCTGGGATTGTCCACGATGTGTCCTACTTTTGTGACGTGGATCATATTATTTCCCATTTCTAAGCCTCCATTTCCTCACTGCAGAATAGGGGGGACATATCCTGACTACTTGCCAGGCCTGTTGTACAGCTCAAACAAAATGATGGTATGGAAGCACATGGTCAACTATAAAACCAAAGTCAAGGCCAAGGGAATGTGATGCAGGTCACAGCGCACCCACATGGCTCCATGAGGTTCTGTGTGCCCTAACTGCAGAGGTGGAGGAGGTCAAGAACAAAAACCTATAAACATTGGTCACCGCACAACCCCAGAGAATTTAGGTATTCTCTGGCAGTGTTAACACTTTAGGTATTCTCTGCCAGGCAGTGTTAAGTTCAAATAATAGTGGGACCCTTGACCGAGTTTAGTAAAATGCAAGTAAATAGTTTTAATAACTATTCATGAAGTAATGCTACAGATCTGCCATGTCTTGAATGGGTATCTGAATTACAAGAAATGGGTAGGTTTGGTGGGAAGTTGTAGAGTTATTATTAAATTTCCCCTTGCTTTTTATCTTGTTTTCTTCTCACTCGTGGTAAAGTAAATTTCTATTGAGCCCTGACTTTTTTTTTCCTGGAAGAGATCTTGGTTGTATTTGACAATTTATGCAAGACTATGAGGAGCATGAAAAGGAAAACCATCTCTTAGTTTAGATGTCCCTCCTTTCCCCCCTAACCCCTACTTGCAGAGCCTGAGACAGGATTTGGGTATGAGTTTTTTATTTGGGAGGTGATTCTAGGAAGCACTATGAGAAGAGGTAAGTATGAGCTGGAGAGAAGAAAAGCTGATAATATACATGTAATTGAGTGTTGCCACTGTGGGCAGTGGGGTCTCAATCTCTTCTTTCCTAAACTGTGTGGAAGGCACCTCAGAATTCAGAAGGCAAGGGAGCATAGCTATTTATGCAATGGTTCCCAGTGATCACTGCTTTAGGGATTCTTCTAAGAATTCATGCCCTGGTGCCCCGAGCTCTAGCTCGGCTAAAGACTCAGGCGCAGGCTGAGAACTCCAGCTCGGCTAGAGACTCAGGCACAGGCTGAGAACATTCAAGAAGCCAGATAAAATTCTCAGGCAGAAAGAGAGAAGCAGAGTTATCAGGAGCAAGATTTTAGAGGCAACATTTACTGAAAATACAGATGGCGGTGCAGTTATTTCCAGAGTGGGCCAAAGCATGCAGAAGCAGAGAGTCGACCACACAAAGGATGTAAATCTGGGCGAAATAGTCTTAAAATTAAAGTATCAATGGCACTGATAACTTCATACTAACACCTGCCCCACTGTGACTTTCTCTGGTTTCTAATAGTTTTGTGGAACTTGGAACTTAAAAAATAGAAGATGGAATTTGAAATACCCAGTGAATGAGGGTTTCTTCACTTTCAGCCCAGGATCTCCTGCATCAGCATCTACCTACTGGACTTATGAGAAGACATTATTCCCAGGTTCTACCCATACTGACCAAATTTGGATCTGGGAAGTAGGGGTGGATGGTGTGCACATTTATAACAAACACTCCAAGTGATTCTGATAAAAAAAAAAAAACTACTTTATAATCTCCCACTCAGTAGCTCAACTATCACTTGAAACTTTATCAAATAAATGGAAGACCTCTTTGTCTAAAGGTACCTGTCTAACTAAAGGAAGCTGGCCAGGATGCCACAGAAACCCCCAGAACACTTCCACTCAGGCACCCTCCTTCCCAGCACCTTGGATTTGGCACTGGTAATGGTCTCCCTTCTGCTTTTGAAGGCCTCAGATTCAACTTTGCTCCATCCAGGCCCTACTTCCCTTATCCATCTACCAAGGCTTAGGAGGAAGTAGCCACAGAGATAACCCATGGGGAAGAATCTAGCAAAATGTGAAACACTAAGTTTCAAAAGTGCTGGTTGTACCCCAAGGTTGTAAAAGTGGTGTTATGTACTCCAAGGGTGCAGACTGGTTGGGAAAACAAGTGAAGTGGGAAACACAGTCCCAAAGCAGAGGTTCTCCAAGTGTCTGAGCCAAGGTCAGCTTTCACACTGCTCAATAGATGGGGAAGAAATGAATGGGTCTTTGAGTGTCCTTTGTTTTTTCTGCCTCAGGCCATTTTCCTTTCTCTGGTCTTACTTGCTGCTGTCACGCCACCATCCTTCTATAGTGTTCCTTCCTTTCCACTCCCCTCATCCTCTTTCTTCATATGACTATAATATGGAATTTAACTATATAATATGGAATTTAACCATATTTATTATGATGTGTTATTCATGTCAACCACATTTTTCCTTAATTTACAAAGAACATACGCCATCCATATTTATGGCTTTCTCTCAAACTCATCTACTTTGACATCTTAGTTCTAAAGTGCTTTTAACATACAGAGCCTATGTATCTTTTTCCTCAGTCAGGAATTTAGCAGGAAAGAAAAGGAATATACTATTCATAAGCACACATACAAACGCACACCTTCAAAACTTCTCAAGGATGGTGCCTGCCTGAATATCAAGAAGCATGAACTCAGTATTCCTAGTCTATTATTGTTTTGTCATTCATTCCCAAATTTCACATTTAACTGCAGATGGTTAAGTCAAGATTTCAGATAGCAGGAACTTTTGTTTAAATCCAGAAGAAACTGATGTAGCTTTTCAGATAGATGGGGAAGCATAGGCGGGGTCATGAGGATCAAGCACTATTCCACATTATAAACGATGTCCTCTGAACCCCATCCCACACAGTGAGGGGAGAAGCATCTTCTATCCATGTGATACGCCAGCTAGCCTGAAGCGGGCGTGAAGGAATAGAACACCATTCCAGAATGTCAGCTTGTTTAAAGCTCTCTTTATAGAAAACTCTATAAATTAAGGAAGAGCTAAGAAGGAAAAGCAGGATCTGGGTGGAGGCACAAAAGGTGAGCCTTGATGTCTAAAAGGAACAAGTGCTGAGTCTTTGATGCTTTATACTCGTAAGATAAGAACAGAATAGAACCAGGAGGGCTTCAAAAGGTCCTGCTGGAGCAAGGCCTGTGTTGCAAGGAACTTAGGAGCCCAGGAACACTTAAGGATAGACACAGGTTCTCCCAGGTCCAACCTCCTGTTTAAGGGTGCTTTCAATGGACACCCCTATTTCAGAAATGGAAAAATGGTGGATTAGGGAGATCATGGGAAATGCCAACAGGAGGTCTCCCTGGCTTTAAATTTATGGGCTAAATCCAGAACTTAAAACCATCAATGTGTTAGTAGTCCATTATAAGGAGCGATGACAACTTCTTAAAGGCTGGAAGATGGTCATAAGTCTTGGGAGGTGACAGAACCAAGATGCTCCTGGTGAGCATCTTTAACCTTCTCTGGCCTCTCTCTCCTCTCCCCGCACCCCCCACAACCACAACATGGGAAGGACAGTGCAGTGGACATTAATGCACTTCCCACGTTCTCATGAATAGTCAGGGAAGGTGGAGATCTTCCATAAGAATGGAGACGTAGGGGTCTTTGCTCTGATGTGGTGGTGTGCCTCACAACTGGGAAAAGATGCTATTTCCCTCCAAACTAAATTTAAAAGCATCTTGGGATTCCCATCAGTTTTTTAATTTTGAGGGAGGCTGAATGGTGTTTAAGTCAAATACAGAACTGAGAGGTACACTCATGGAGGTGCCGGAGAATGTGATGCACTTGGCCTCAGTTTCAAGGGTGAGTTGGCAGGTGCTCCAGCTTCCGAGTCCAGTTTGGTTTTTGTTGGTTTCTGTTTTACTCTCATGCTAGAGGCTTCCCAGGTCAGTGACCAGAGCTGCTTGCTACCTCCCAACAAGAATCCTTCAAACACATGCACTCAGCACATAGTAGGCAATAATACTGAAAAGAGCAGGTAAGTTCTGGAAACAATTCACATAACTCCTGGACTAGCCCTTTCTGAAGACAATCTAAGTCTTAGTCTCTGAGTTACAGAGCTGGGTCATGGCTGAGCCGCAGGGAAATCAATGTCTCTGGCATTGCATGTGGGTATCCTAAGCTTCCCAAAGCAATTACTACAGGAGTGCACACGTGTGTGCACACACAATACACCCTTGGTGAGGTTTGGGGGGTTCTTGGTTATCCTCCAAGGGAAAGAGCTGGTGCTAAACTGGATCTTAGTTTCCCTGACATTTTATTCTTAGTAAACACCTTGTGGCTCATAAATACAACACACTGGCCTGAAAGAGAAAGCCCACAAGGAAGGGGAAAAGGTGTAGGCTAAGCCGACAGATGCAAATGATAATACCAGTGATATCCCACTGAGTCCCCTCCAATATATCTTCCTTCTGCTGTCCCAAGAGTCTTTGTGGAGCTGTGAGGAGCACGGATGGATGCTAGCCCTGATCTGCCCACTGGACAGGACAGTTTGAGCTGCTGCTCTCTAACACTCCTTCCAACTCTGAAGTTTTATAAGTCTGTGATTACCTAAGATTTGTAAAACCGACCTAGTCTTTTATGCCCATAAAAAGAAACAGCCTTTAGCTCAACTATTCCATTTCTAGGGATCTATCCTAAAGAAATCATTTAACATGTGCGCAAAGTTGTAGGTACAAGAGCATTCACCACAGTGTTATTTATGACAGTAAAGAATTGAGAAAGCTCAGTGTTCAACACTCAAGGAACTGGTTAACTCCACATTTCCTCCTGTGTTCTGCGATATGAATGGGCGTGATTGAAATAAGAAAGAGGTCGGAACATTCCATGGTCAAAATTTTTAAAGAAACATCGCCTCAGATAAAGAATAAAGATTTAAAGAAAAAATCTTGAATGTGGAATTTCATTGGTCTATATGCAGCATATATTAAGCATTCAATAAAATTCACTTAATGATTGAACAGTTAAGTGATAGAGGGGGGAAAAAGCTATTTGTTTTATCTTTTTTTTAAGTCATAAAACACACTTTCCAATAGACTGTCCACTGATAGAACCTAAAGGATAAAGGGTATTTTTATTTCTATCTTTATTTTCAGCCCTTTTTTCCTGGGAAGGATTTAAAGTGAGTGAACAGGGTTACGTCTTATAAAATTCCTGGAGGTTAAGAGATCCTGCCTTGGGCACTTTTTAAATGTAAGACCCAGGCCCAGAGAATAGGCAAGCCACAAAAAAATTATTTATGCACCTATTCCAACAAGCCTCTTCTGTTTTCTATAAGAATGATTTGTTCAGAATGGGAATATATATATATATATATATATATATATATATATATATATATATATATATATATATATATATATATATATATATATTTGTTGGCGAATCCCAGATCTCTAGTCTTCAACTAGCACCCACTGACACAACTTTTCACAAGCAATAAGGTATAGTTTCTAAACAAGATGAGGGATGTGTACGTAATTTATGACTATGAGCCTTTACTCCTAGACTCTCCTCCAGAACTGTATTCCTAGAGAGCTGCACTGGACCTCATGTGAGTTAGAAAGACTCTTTGTGCTCCTAGTCCAAGACTAATGTAAAAGTAAATAATATATGACAGAATCTAGAGTTTGTAAACATCTTCACAGCATAAAGTATAAGAGTCAAAGCAAAAAGGTATTTGCCACAATAATAAGAGTTAATATTTTTTTATTGACTGTTTAGGGTTTGCCAGCACTATTCTAAATGGTTTTATATAGATTTACTCATAATTTACAGTAATGCTATGAGGTAAGTGCCATAACTTTTACAACTGAGGAAAACAAAGAAACAGAGAGGTGAAGCAACCTACCCAAGGCCACACAGCAAATGACAGAACTAAGGTTTGAACACAGAAGGAACTTAATGTTAGTTTCTTGTTTAATGGAATCCTATTTTCATTTCCTTGAACATAGTTTAGTTAGAGGTTAATGCAAGCTGGTGAGCCATTTCCTATTCTTTCTGTAATTGACTTATACATCATACACATAGTAACAAGTGGATTTAAAAATCCCATGCTTTAAAGCTAAAATTTCCAGTGAATTAAGGGAAACACTTTTTTGTTTCCTTTTCTTCTATATTTTTTTTTGAAAAATTTTATGTATGCCTATGTTCTTTTTTTTTTTTTTTGGTCTTTTACATTTTGTATTCCCCTTGGGTACCCCACCACCAATTCACCTGTGATCCATCTCCATGGTCCCTTGTGTTCTTTTCTATTCCATTTTGTGCCCTTATCCTCCCCTCCCCCCGCCCTCCCCCCCCACCTGCAGAATGTCTCTCTCCTATTTGGTTTCCTTATAGTCCTGTTATAAGTGAAACCATTCGATATTTTTCTCTTTCTTTCTGGCTTATTTCACTTTTCTTCTATATTTTTGATGAAAAAGGTAGGCAGCTAATTCATAGAGGTTTGAGGGGAAACAAAGTTTTATCCTTAAGCCTTTTATTAGCTCATGAATCCCATTGAATGAGGCTGTAAAATTATAGAAGATGTGAATCCATTATCTATAATTTGCAGTTGTTGACATGTAAGACCCCCCACCGTGTGTACCAATAAATAAGTTTTCAAAATGACAAGTAGCATTTTTTTTTCAGCTTATAAATAGCAGCAGTGGCCTTTATGACCCAAATAATTTATTTCCTTAATTGGGAAATCCTTAGATGTAGCCAGGCAAGTTTAGAAAAGAAAAAAAAAACAGAAATATAGAGAAGAGTAAGAAGGAAGTGGTCAGATTAAGACTGGAATCTATTGTACTTCCACACCAGCTTTTATGAAATGAAATCAGGCCAAATGACAAGGGAATAAAAATTAGAAAGATTAAGCTTTTGACAAAGGGAATTTTCTGGAGAGTCTATACCCAGATCATTTGGGGCTTATGTTTTTTGTATAAAAACATCACACCACAACAACCAGCCTGATCCCTCAAAATGTTCCTAGCAGCTGGTTCCTAGAGATAAGGTAGAGGTATTTCACAGTCTAATATTAATCATATTTCAGCATTTCAAGTAAGATTGAATCATACTTTTTTCTTTCATAATATTGACTTTTAAGTTCAAAGTGAGAACTTGCTATACATATATATATATATATATATATATATATATATATATATATATATATATATATGAATGGAAGATCTGCTCGGATCTAAAACATAAAACAGAGGGAGAGAGAAGTGAGGATGCAGCATGGGGCAAGGGGTAGGATTTAAAGAGAAGACTCCATCTCTTTCCAGAACCTAGTCATTAACATTAGAATTCTCATAAAAATCCAGGCTGCTGGGCCTCCCCAGTGGCGCAGCGGTTGATCGCTGCGCTGTGGAGCTGTCGGCAGTGGCGACGTGAGTTCGACGCCCGGCCGGGGAGAATCCCACATGGTGCGGCAGACCTCTCCTGCCTCACCCGCTGCTCCCCTCAGCAGTGTACCTCTGATCTGCCTGTTCTGCTCCCCACTCTGTCTCTGGTGAACCCTCTCGCCGCCCCACGCCTCTGAACTGTACCCCAGCTTGTATGTATAAATAAAAAAAAAATTAAAAAAAAAAAAAATCCAGGCTGCTGCAGTTGATACACATAAGGGTAGATGGAGGCTGTGACCAAGACAGCCAAACTGGGGGGTGGGAGTGTGAAGTTCAAAGACCAGCTCTGTCCTGGGATGTTCTAGGATGTCACAAAGAGGACCCAAGGAGGAAAAGGCAAGTCCTGAATCAGTATGAGCAGATTCATCCCATTGCTAGCCCTCCAGAGCACATCCTCCCCTCACTAAGCAGCCCTGTAATTCTACATATTCTATGCACCATTACAAGAGAAAAGAGCTTAGCTTATGCCAGGAAGGCTTGTTATTAATTAATTTCTTTTCTTGAAATCATTTCTTTCCCACCTTGTTAATCTTATAGGTCGCTCATGTGTCCCTTCATGTATATTAAACCAGGCATCAGTCAGTGACTTCAGGCTAAAAACAGACTTCCATTCTCAAATCAGGTCAACATGCAGGTAACTAGCAGTTAGTCATCTCTAATCCTGCTCTCTCCCACTGTTACAGCATTTTCTTCCAAACTGTCTCAGGAAACCTCATTCCCTGAGCCCAAACCCACATTGGATCAGAGGATGAAAGCACACTCATCTGCTAATCCCATTTGGGGCCACACAAATACAGCTTTATATCCCTGTGCCTTTGTCCACGATTTTCCTTTTAGAGCTCTAAAATATTTTAATTTTTACCACTGTTTGTTGAACTCCTGGGTGTTATTTAAGAGCTGTGTCACTACCTTGTCAGTGAAAATTCCCCTAAAATTCCTAAGAAGAAAAATCTCTTTTTCCATCCTATTCGCTTATCCTTCTCCCTATGTTGTGATACATGGCAAATAATCAAATAATTGCAAGTCAATTCAATTTCCACTCCTAACAGGCAGTGAGCACAGCAGGAAGAAAAATTACTTCTGGGACATCACAGCATCCATAATTTCTAGCTGTGGTTGGCACACAGTATATATGCAATAATATAGTGGCTGAATGGATGTGTAGGTGGATGGATGGACAGACGGATGGACTGTTGCTCAGATGGAGCTATAGGAAAGTTGGTATATAACTTTTGATTTATTTGATAAATAGACTCCATTTTTGACATTTGATCACTGACAGTATTTAAGCATTACCCACCCCCCACCCTAGTCCATTTCTGCCCCACTCACAGGTAAGCTGATAAGAATGCCCGGGTGCTCTTTCCTTTGCTGTTAATGAAAGATCAAGAGATTGATTGATTGATTCAATCTTCCTCAGTCTTTTTTGTTTATTCAGGTCCTCAGTAGGTTAAATGATGCCCACCCACACTGGAGAGAACAATCTTCTTTACTCAATCAAATGCTACTATCTTCTGAAAACACCTCACAGATACACCCAGAAATATTATTTAGCCAAATATACTGGCACCTCATGACCCGGTCAAGTTATCCATCACAGACAACATGACAGAGCTGGATTTTGCTGATGTTGCTAGTTTCCATTAAGGACAAGGAGTCACTCCTTAGCCTTTGCTTCCTGGGGACATGTACCTGGAGAAGATGGGAGGGTTAGGACACCATCTTGCTTGGAGAGTTGTTAGGTAGTGCTTGCATCACACCAGTGCTGGCTCCAGCGCCACCATGGTCAACAAGCCAAAGGGTCTACACAGTCGCCTATGGGAATGCCTCCACCTTGTATGGGGCAGCATTAGGCAGGTATAAACGTGTGTGGCCTCTCATCACCTCAGCAGCTCCATGAGTTGGGTATTTTAGTATGCCAACTTACAAATGAAGGCACAGATTAGAGAGGTTAAGTAAATTTCCTAAGGTTTCTTAGTTACTCAATGATGGCTCTAGGATTCAAACCCAGCCCTCTGACTTGAATGCTTTTTCCCACTCTATGGTGATGTTTGGAAGATATTTTGAGTGTGAGAGAGAGCAATGGATGATTTTCCTTATGCCGAGAGCTCTGAGATGCAGATGGAGTTGTTGCAAAGTGGACTTCACAAGGACACAGGAAGTCAAAGTTCTGCTTATTGTTCTGTCACTTATTTATAAGTTCTTGGGTTGCATTTGTTTTCTAAAGATGAAGCCTAAGACATTTATATATCACTTATTTCAAAGCAGAGGCCATCTTAGATACACTAGTTTAGTTTCTTACAGACCTATGATTCACTTTCCACAGTAAGACATTATGGTATACTGAAAGCCCTAAAGAGTGTCCTTTAAATTGTACAATCTCTACCTGCAGGACTTAAAAAAAATAAAAATGATTTAGAGCATATCTTCAGGGGGACTCACCCTGTTTGGTGGTCATTCAGTCATTGCCAGTAGGTCAAAGTGCTATGTAAGAAAGCTTTAGACTATGAACAAAGAAACCTAGGTGTAAGCCTCTCTATTACTCGTTACCTGTGTGTTCTTTAGCAAATCACCTAAACTCTCTTTTCCTAAGTAGCCTCAGCTGTAATATGACAATAATACTTGCCTTATCTCCCTTTTGATCTAAAATATAATCTCATCAATATTATAAGGACTCCACCCAACCTAGGAACCTGCTGAATGAGAGTCTGGAAGGAGAGAAGGACAGGAAGGATGAGAAATGGAGACGTTGAGATATTGCAAAGTAAATACAGCCTTTGTTTCTACCTGAAGGGAGTAGGTTGTTTCAGTTTCCCATTGTGTCCTCAATGGAAATTATATGTACTTTCTTTATTTTTGTTTTGCCCCAGCAAACATCACAATGATGCACATTAACATGGGGACAATTGTTTCCTTTCTTGACTGACCTAATTAAACCATTCTGAATTTTTAAACTATAAGGAGCTATACAAATATAAGCCATTGTTGTTTTCATTATAGTCAGCAGAATCAGAACAGTATAATAGTTTGGAAAGAACTCTGGACCAAGCATTGAGAAACGAACCCTGCTAAGAATTAGGTGAATGATCTTGGGCAAATCAACTTTCTCTGCCCATTGATTTCTATCCCAGTAGAAACCTAGAGCCCACGATTTCTCCTACTCTTCTTTGACTCTAAAATGTTGGTCTTCAGCATTCACTTATTCTTTTCATCATTTGTGGTGGCCCATCTAAAGTTCTGCTTCTCAATCTGGTAGCCTGAATGCATTTTATATTGTTTATTTTTTGGTCTAGTGGTCTTTTTGATGTGTCTGCCTCAGCAGAAGCACATGTTAACAGCAGTTGCTAGTCCCCAGGCTGGTTGCCTGATTAAAAGAACACATCAAGCATGTGCAGATCTCCATGACCACCATCTTATTGCACAATCCTTATGCTCAGAAAGGCAGACATGGTCACTCCCAAAGAACATGCCTAGAGGATGTCAGCAAAATACGGGAAGATGCAGAGTAGGACTTGAATCCTCCCCCACTCCCACTTCTTCGAAGATGTGTGATCTTGGCCCTCCCTGAAGTCCTGAACCAAGACTGAAGAACGTATGGAATGACACTACCTCACTCTCTTCCCTTCATCTCATTTAACCTGTCAATAGCCCTGTGAAGGGCTTATAAAATATGATATACTATAAAGATAAAGGGGAGGAAGAGAGAGGCAGGGGGAAGAGGAGGAAGAAAACAGAAGGGCCTCCCGGGTGGCACAACGTATTTAGTCTCAGCCTATGAAGCTACATTTAGCCCCTTCAGCACGAGTTCGACCCCCAGCCAGGGAGCTTCCCACCCGACACAGCAGACCTCTTCTGCCTCTCCGGCTGCTCCCCTCAGCAGTGTATTTCAGTCACTCTGCCTGTTCTGCTCCCTGCTCTGTCTCTGGTGAATCCTCTCACCATCCCACACCTCTGGGCTACACCCCAGCTTCTATGTAGAAATAAATAAATCTTTTTTTTAAAAAAAAGTTCTCATTGCAAAAAGAAATTTGGTAGCTGTAAAGTGACGGATGTTAAATTATCATGGTGATCCTTTCACAATATATACATTTATCAAATCATTATGTTGCATACCTGAAACTAATATAATATCATGTATCAATTAGATCTCAATAAAACTGGGGCAAGGAGCAGAAAAAATACACGCAAATGTAAAACATAAAAAAAGATACACTAGGATTGCAATATTTCCTTAATAGACCAGTCTAGAAATCCGATCCACAAAAATAAAGAAGCATAGGTCCAGTCTCAAATCTCACTAATAAAGAATGTGATTTTTTTCTGTGTGTATGTCATTTTTATCTGTAACTGCTACAATGCCATTTAACGCCCTGCCTGATCAAAACCCAGACAAGAGTCTGGGCCCCTTGTGGATTTAGGCAACAGTTGTGCTCATAGGTCTGGTTACTGTTTGAAGAAGTCTCTTGAAAATTTGGGCACTGTCTCTCTGCAGTTTTCTACCTTCCACCTATTTTCTGTGTTCCCTCACTATGGCTGGTAGTAGTTCCATTGTAAATACCTTTAGGAATTCAGGAGAATAAGCTAAAATTTCAGAACAGAATCAATCTTAAACTCATACTAGGCTCTGAATCAGGAATTTTGTCTCGAAAAACTAAGGATTAAGTTATTCAATCTAGGGTTAAGGGTGGAGGACGACGGCAATGGAATTTCTAGGAGATTTATTTGGTATAAAATGCTTTGCACAGATGTAAACATTGATCAAATTCACATGTTAATGATCCCACTCACCACTTTTCTTTGCTTGAATCTTCTCAAGATGTTTCCAGCTCCAGGCAGGGAGAGAGAATTGCCTGTAGCTTGGCACATGAGTGTCTGGTTGCTAGGACAGCTCTGGGTGCAGCTAGCTTCTTGGCAATGATAACTAGAGCTGGCTGCTGGGATCTTAGAGGATCAAAAGGAATTTTAAAAAATTGTACATGAGCCCAGAAGAAAGCCCATAAAATCACTTCCTTGTGTCTGTGGGTGCCGCCCATTAATAGCCTGCCAAACCAAAATACCTGAGAAGGAAGCAGGGTACAGAGAGCAAGAGGGAAAAACTGCTGCTGGAGGACAAATGTAGCAATCCCCAAATTCCGGATTCATTGAAGATAATAGAGGTCAAGGGGGTATGTCCTTTCTGTGAATACCATGTATGTAAGATTATAGAAAGTTAATCTTCCATGCCTTTAGGTAACATTCTTCCTTTAGTGTTTAAAGAAATCCACCCAATCTAGAAACCTACTGAAACAGAGTCTGGGAAGAGAGGACAAGGACCAGAAGAAAAACACAGATAATGATAATGCAAAGAAAATTAATAACTCCTTTATTTCTACCTAAAGGCAATGGATTCTTTCAGTTCCTCATTTTGTTGCCAATCTTTTCCCAATGAAAGTTATGTTTATTTTTTTTGTCCCACAAAATATAACTATGTATATTAACAAGGCACAGTTGTTTCCTTTCTCCACTTTGCTGACTTCATTAAACCACCCAAGACAATTTGTAGCCAGGCTACCACTAATTGAATTTAATCACAAAGTCCACCTACTTTCAGTTCAACTTCACTATGGATAAAAAGGCTCTTGACAAGTTAAACAGTCTGCTCCTGGTGCCTCTGTGCCTTTGACGAGTTGTTCCCACCATTCACATGCCCTTTCTGTCTTACTCACCTAGTCCCATGATTCAACCAGTCTAAACCCCCAACACCTCTATCTCCTTTCCAACCCACGACAAGCCTGAAAATCCCCTGCCTTCCTGCAGAGGCACAAAAATTCCTCTATTTTTTTAACATTCATATGCTCTGGTGCCACACTCCTTACACTTCTGGTTTTCTTAGCTATGAATGAATCAAGGCAAGATCTCCAATTTACTCACTATTTTATTGCTAGCATCGGTAAATGATGGCTGAATGAATGCTCTCTCATCAGAGAAAGGTCATCCCTTTCCTCCATCCTATAATAAACCCTGCACTTCATTCTTTGCTTTCAGTGAAGACAGTCCATATATAAAAGATGAGGAGGATCAAGGCAATGGACCCCATAGCATAGGCATGTATATGGCTTATACATGGAGCATCAACACAATTATCTTTGATGCAAGTTCTGTTTATTTATGGTTCTTTATTCTTCATCATATAAGTAACCATATCCAAAATTATTACAGTAAGAATTAAGGCATATTAAGGGCTTCCATGCATGCTCAACAAATAATTACTGAATGAATTAATTGAATAGCAGAATAAATGAATAAAAGCACTATGATTACAGACAAGTTTGCAAGATGTTGTAGTTATTTCCTGCAATTGTCTTTATTGTCTATGTGCTAGATAGGGCACAAATGCTTAATAAATGTTAGTCGTCGTCGTCGTCATCATCATCATCATCATCATCAACTGTGCCTGGTATTTCCATTTAGCAATGAATCTATTACCATTAAAGTTGATATCCACCATTATGGTTTTTATTTAAGGTCCGTGGAGTCCCAGCCAACACAATCAGACAAGCAATAATAGCAACTGTATGTGCCAGGTACTGGACTATGTACTTTGCAGACATTATTTCAGTTAATCCTCAGAAGAGTCCTATAAAGTACGTATCATTATCCCTTTTTTTTACAACTGAGGAAACCAAGCCTCCGAGATTGGATAAATTGCAGGAGGTTTGAGCTAGTAGGTGGGGTAGTTGGAATTTACTCCAGGCCTGTCTATCTGAAATATCTATGCTTTTAACATTTTAGTATATTGATTTATAATAAAAATAAGTAAAAATTCCAAAGTTTGACAAGCATTGCAAATAAAATGATTATCATTTTATAAAGCCCAAGATAGCACTTGAGGAACTATTAGAGCAAACAAAAGAAATTACAAAACTATTAAAGCCAATCACAAAATAAATATTCAAAATGTATACCTTCTCTACAACAGCCAATAACATATTCAAAATATAATGGTATTTAGGGATCTCACAGAATTTTTTAAAAATTAAAGTAGCACATCTTATACCCCAGTCCAGGATTTACTTTTTTAGTATGATTCCCAGAACAATTCACCAATACCCCACCCACCCAAAAACGAGGACCAAGTGTTTCTTGATGAGGAAAACTTTGCCAGGTTTTTGGCAAAGTGGGGGTGAAATTCATAAATAATATTCAGGGCCTATATGAAGAAAATAACCAAAAATTTAGTAAGAAATATATGATAATGAGAATAAATTAAAAGATACTGTATTTCTAGATGAGAAGATTTAATATTAAATAAACAAAAACTTTTTTACAAATTAAGTTTTACATTAACGATGTTAATAGAAACTGACAGAATTATTTTATGAAGTTTCATGAAATGGTTTTTAACATTCAGAGGGGAGAACATGTACACTAGAAAAGCCAAAAATATTTTGGAAAAGTTACTAAAAGGCCTTACCACACAAATATTACCATGTACTATATAGCGCAATAATTAAAACAGCATGTTACTTGTACCAAATTAGAAAAACAGAGTAATAAAATAGAATAGGAAGTGTAATAGCAGACCCAAGTATATATATATATAAAGGTAATATCTGATAAAGGTGAAATTTAAAATCAGTTAAAAATAAATAATTCAACAAATAGCTTTGGGAAAACTGACTAATCATTTAAAAAATAAATGTACATATCAAACTCACACTACTACTTAAATAAATTCCAGATGTACTAAAGTCTTAGGTGTTTTAAATAAATTATAAAACATAGTAAATGTTTATATATAATTTTCAGCAGGGTAGAGCTAAAGTGTTTCATCAAGGCAGCAGTCTGAAAGAAAAGACTGAGGAATTTCACTAAATATAATATTATAATGTTTGCAAGTTTTAAAAAAAGTTCAGAAAGCAAATCACAAACAAACAAAATCCTTGTAAGCTATGTCATAGAGATTTAATTCCTGCACATATAAATATCTCATGTGAATCAATTAGAAACAGATCAACATTTCAGTTTAAAGCTCAGCAAAAGGATGTGACTAAAGAAATACAAGTGGAAATAAACCCTACTACAGATATAGGAATTGCAAAGCAGTATCTCTGAGTTACTGTTTCAACTATCAAAGTGGAAAGAAATTTTTAATTTGTTGCTTAGACTAGGGGAAAAGGAACTTTCATACCCAATTTGAAAAAGATTTGTGCAATTTTTCTGAAAGATAATTTCCCAGACAATCAGAGATTCCAGAAATTTGTCATGACTAAACCCCCACTCCAAAAAATACTCAAGAAGTCCTAAAGCCAAAACTGACAGAGGAATGAAAAAGAAGATCAGAATATGGCAAGGAATAAAACCACAAAAAGACAAACAAAATACAAAATGTAAAAGACATAAATAAAAATAAAAATATATATTTAAAAAATGGCAAATATAGATTCCAATGTATCAATATTAACTCTAAAGGTAAATGGACTAAACTCATCAATAAAAAGGCACAGAGTAGCAAGATGGATCAAAAAACAGAACCCAACCTTCTGCTGTCTACAGGAAACACATTTAGCTACAAAAGATTCTACAAAAGATTCAAACACAGATTGAAAGTAAAAGGCTAGACAACAATCCTACAAGCAAAGGGACCAAAAAAGAAGGCAGGGAGAGGTATACTTACATCAGATAAAATAGACTTCAAACTAAAAAAGACAAAAAGAGACATAGATGGTCACTATATCATGATAAAGGGGGACAATTCAGCAGGATGATGTAACTCTCATCAACATATACTCCCAAATGAAAAAGCACTAAAATATATCAGACAATTATTATCATCTCTGAAAACAGACATTAGAGAAAGCACATATATAGGAGACTTCTCACCAATGGACAGATCAACGAGACAAAAAATAAACAAGGACACTAAAGTTCTAAATAAGGACCCAGACCACATGGGCTTAACATATTAGCACTACACCCCCCAAAATCTGAATACGCATTTTTCTCACGTGCACACGGATCTTATTCCAGGATTGACCACATACTGGGTCGCAAAACAAACCGCAACAGATACACTAAGATCAAAATCATACCTACTTACTTCTCCAATCATAAAGGTATCAAATTAGAGATAAACCATGAAAAGAAAAAAAGGAACCCTGTTACTTCATGGGGATTTTAACCCACACTGCTAGAAGACTACTGGACTAATGAGGAGATCAAAGAAGAAATTAAAAAAATACCTAGAAATGAATGACAAAGAAGACACAACTTTCCAGAATGTTTGTGACCAGTAAAAGCAGTGGTAAGAGGGAAATACACAGCAATACAGCCTTACATCAAGAAACAAGAAACAACTCAAAGAAACTAATCTCCCATCTCAAAGAACTAGAAAATGAACAACAACAACAACAACAAAAACCCAAATGCCAGTAAAAGAAAGGAAATGATAAAAACCAAAGCAAAAATAAATGAAATAGAAATAAAAAAAACAATCTAAAAGATCAACAAAACCAAAAGCTGGTTCTTTGAAAAAATAAACAAAATAGACAAACCTCTAGCCAGGCTTACAAAGAAAACACGGGAGAAAACACAAATAAATAGGATCATAAATGAAAGAGAAGAAATTACAACAGACACAGCAGAAATCAAAAGAATAATCAGAGATTAATATGAACAGCTATATGCAAGTAAGTTCAACAACTTAGAAGAAATTGACAAATTCCAAAAACTATACAACCATCCAAAGTTAGATAAAGAAGATATAGAACACCTAAACAGACCAATCACAAGCAGTGAAACTGAAACAGTAATCAAACCCTCCCCCAAAATAAAAGCCCAGGACCAGATGGTTTCACAAATGAATTCTACCAAATGTTCAAAAATAAACTAGTCCCTATCTTACACAAATTCTTCCAAAAAATTGAAAAGGAAGAATATTACCAAATACGTTCTATGAAGCAAACATTACACCAATACCAAAACCGAACAAGGACAACACACAAAAAAGAAAGCTACAGCCCAATCTCTCTAATGAACACCAACGCAAAAATATTCAACAAAATCTTACCCAATAGGATCCAAAAATGCATCAAAAAGATAATACACCCTGGGCCTCCCTGGTGGGGCAACAGGTTAAGCGCAGCGCTGTGCAGCTGTCGGCGGCTGCAGCACGAGTTCGATGTCTGACTGGGGAGATTCTCACATAGCGCAGCAGACCTTCCTGCCTCGCCCACTGCTCCCCTCAGCCATGTATTTCGGTTGATCTGACTGTTCTGGTGAACCCTCTCACTGCCCCACACCTCTTGCCTGCACCCCAGCTTGTATGCAAAAATAAATAAATCTTTAAAAAAAAAAAGATAATATACCACGACCAAGTAGGATTTATTCCAGGGACAGAGGGTGGTTCAACATCCGAAAATCAATTAATGTAATCCAACACATCAACAAAAAGAAAAATAAAACAATGAACATAGCAATAGACGCTGAGAAAGCATTCGACAAAATTCAACATCCATTTATGATGAGGGCCCTTGAAAGCCTCGGGATAGAAGGAATACACCTTAACATAATAAAAGCTATATACGACAAAACCACAACTAATATTATCCTCAACAGTGAAAAGCTGAAAGCCTTTCCCCTAAGATCAGGATCAAGACAAAGATTTCCACTCTCACCATTACTTTTCAACATAATACTGGAAGTCCTAGCCAGAGCAATAAGACAAGAAAAAGACATACAAGGAATCCAAATGGGGAAAGAAGAAATTAAACTATCACTATTTGCAGATGACATGATAATATACATAGAGAATCCTAAAAACTCCATAGAAAACTAAACATCAACACACAACACACAACACACAAAAATCAGTAGCCTTCCTATATGCAAACACCCAATCAGAAAAGGAAGAAATTAAGAAATCCATCCTCTTAACAATTGAAAACAAACAAACAAAAAAAAATCAAATACCTTGGAATAAACCTAACAAAATCAGTGAAGGATTTATACAAAGAAAACTCTAAGACACTGTTAAAAGAAATAGAAGGGGACACAAAGAAAAGGAAAGATCCCCTGCTCATGGATTGGAAGAATCAACATTATCAAAATGGCCATCCTACCAAAAGCTATTTACAGATTCACTGCTATCCTGATAAAAATTTCAATGACATTCTTCAAAGAAATAGAAAAAATATCAATGAAATTCATATGGAACCTAAAAACCCCCGAACAGCTAAAGCTCTCCTCATTAAAAAGAAGGAAAATGGAGGTATTACACGCCCTGATTTCAAACTATACTACAAAGCCATAGTAATTAAAACAGCATGGTACTGGAACAAAAACAGACACAGAGACCAATGGAATTGAATAGAAAACCCAGAAATAAATCCACATATCTATGGACAATTAATTTTTTGACAAAGGAGCAGAGAATATGCAATGGAACAAGGTCAGTTTGTTCAATAAATGGTGCTGGGAAAACTGGATTGCTACTTGCAAAAAATGAAGCTAGACCACTACCTCACACTATGCACAAAAACTAACTAAAAATGGATAAAGGACATAAAGATAAGACTTGAAACCATAAAATATATGGAAGAAAACATAGGCAAAAACACTACACGACATACACCTCAGTAAAAATTTTAAAGACACGTCCCCCAAAGCAACGACAGTGAAGGAAAAGATAAACACTTGGGATTACATCAAACTAAAAAGCTTCTGTACAGCAAAAGAGACTTTAAACAAAACAAATAGACACCTGACCGATTGGGAGAAAATTTTTGCACACAATACAACTGATAAGGGACTGATTACAAAAATCTACAAAGAGCTCACACAACTCAACAAAAACAAAGTCAACAATCCAGTCAAAAAATGGGCAGAAGAGCTAAAAAGACACTTCTCCAAAGAAGAAATACAAATGACAAACAGGTATATGAAAAAATGTTCAACATCACTTACAATCAGGGAAATGCAAATTAAAACTACAATGAGATACCATCTCACACCAGTGAGAATAGCACATATTTAAAAAAACAGGCAACAACAAATGTTGGTGAGAATGTGGAGGAAAAGGAACTCTCCTACACTGCTGGTGGGAATGCAAACTGGTCCAACCACTATGGAAAGCTGTGTGGAGGTTCCTCAAACTGCTAAAAATGAAGCTTCCATACGACCCAGTAATACCATTTCTGGGAATCTACCCAAAGGACACAGAAACATTAATCCAAAAGGATACATGCACCCGTATGCTTATTGCAGCACTGCTTACAATAGCTAAGATATGGAAACAACCCAGATGCCCAAAAACAGATGATTGGATCAAGATGTGGTACATATACACAACGGAATACTATTCAGCATTCAAAAAAGATAGACATGCAATTGGCAGCAACCTGGATGGAGCTAGAAGGGATCATGCTCAGCAAAATAAGCCAGAAAGAAAGAGAAAAATATCGAATGGTTTCACTTATAGCAGGATTATAGGGGACCCAAATGAGAGAGAGACATTTAGTGAGGGAGGGGGATGATAAGGGCTCAAAACGGGGGAGAAAAGAGCACACGGGACTATGGTGACAGTTCATGGGTGAATTGGTGATGGATAACCTAAGGGAATACACTGTAATATAAAAGACATAAATAATAATAATAATAATATAAATAAATAAATTTTAAAAAAGTTAGACTGCATGGACATACTCTAAGTTATACAAGATGTTCACAATCAGTGAGAAAAATTATCTATTGTATCTATATATTACATATATGTACATACACACACACACACACTTGGGTCTGCTAACTGTATTTGCATACTTAAAAATGTAGCTAGTGTAGCTGGGAAACTGATTTTTATTTATTTTAATTAGTTGTTATTTGAATAGCCTCAGATGGCTATTGGCTGCCATAATAAGCCATGCAGATCTATAGTTAATCCTATCTTCATTTACATATGTACGTGCAAAAAATATATTAGAAAGATACATATACACCAAAATGTAAACAATGATGATCTTTGAGGAGTGGGACTATTTGTATTTTATTTGTTTTAACATGTTTAAATTTGTTTTAATAAGGGGGGTAGTTATTTTACAGATTGGGGGTACAAAATGCAATGGACTGCTTTGAAAACATGTTCTGAGTAGAGAGTGGTAAAAACTCAGGGCCTCTCTCACAGCCCCTGATGGGTTTGCCTGGCCACCCAGACTAAGGCATATTTAATTGAAGCCTCCAATTTTTCCCAAGGACCATTCCAGATGTCACTGCCCCACATCCTGGCACCAAGGATCACTTCCCCAGAGTCAGGGCCCTGGGCTTTGGTCAATGTTACTTTCTTAGCAGTTTTCTTAATTGATGGGCAGAGAGTAAGAAAAACTTATGTGAATGATGGGGAGGGAGGCCTGGTTTTAATAGAAATCGTGCTGCAAGTTTTGCGATCAGCTGTGCATGCTTCTATTCAGCACTCCTTATCTCATCCACTGTCAAAGCTTTTCATCACATCATGTGCTCCAATCCAGGGAGATTTGCTTCTCGTTATGGCTCCCAGCCCAGTTCCCCATCCCAGGAGTCAGGCCCAGGCACGCCTCCAGGATAAAAGTTATCCAAGCCGCTGGCACAATGGGAGAACTACTGTGGGTAGTTCAATGTACTTAGGAACGCCTCTGATACTGAAGAAATCACAACACGATAAGCTCTGCCATAGACCTGGGATTCCTCAGAACTCTTGAGGGCCATCCTGCAATACTCCTTTCATCTTTATTTCTGCTTCCCCCAAGACCAGCACAGAATTATCAGGCAAGGATATAACACTTCCCCTCTGCCCTATTGTTTTATCAGTCACTGTACCCTGTCTGGTAAGTCCAATGAGGCCTCAGCATCCTTCTCAACATAAGATAGTCATCACGCATAGACTGAATTCATCTAGATCACTATCATAGGTCACTATCTACACACCAGAAATTCTGGCCCCAGAAATTAAAGTTTGTTGTCTCATTAATCAGTGAAGCCAGAGTCTGTACTTTTGGATATTTGAGAGCAAACAAGAATTTCCTACTGTTTTCTATTTGGGGACAGTGATATAGTTTATAAAGCACTCTCGTGCACATATGAATATCTCTAACTGTATGAATTAGAGAGGATGAAAGAGAGGGTTTGTTTTATGACTTGAGAAACAGGCCCTTGTTTGCTAGGAAATGTAGGTTAATACACTGATCTTACATCACCTGACTAGTGGGGCAACAGTATGTCCTGAATGGACTCCACCCACTCCTGTTTTGTAGACTCCAATCTTACCTCCATGCCAAAGAGATCCCAAGCACCTAAGACTACAACTCCCATCAGGCCATGGATCTGCCAAAACCCTTGGTTTCCTGAAGGGGGGGATTGCTGGAAACAAAGGAAAGAGTTAAGCTGCCACACTTTATAGAAATGGAAGAAATGTAGGCTGGAGGGTACTTGGTATTGCCTGCTGTCATTGTGCACCCAGGGTTCCAGCTTAGGCAGCATTACTAGTAGGATGCATTGACCAATTCATCTCTGTCATCTCTCTCTCTCACTCTGTGCTCCCCCTCTTTTCATTTCCCTTGTACATAAACCTTTTATTAACCTTTCTCTATGTGCCTGCCCTGAATTATTTCTTTTTTTAAAGATTTGTTTATTTATGCATGCAAGAGCTGGGGTAGAGGCTGGGAGGTTGGTGAGAGGATTCACCAGAGACAGAGTGGGGAGCAGAACAGGTGGACTGATGGAAATACTGTTGAGGGAAGCAGAAGGCAAGACAGGAGAGGTCTGCTGCGCCATGTGGGTTAGCTCCCTGTGGGGGATCGGAATCGTGCTGTAGTGGCTGCCAATAGTTTCATAGTGCTGAGATTTAACCCCTTGCGCCACCAGGGAGGCCCCTCTGAGTTATTTTTTAAGCACATGATTGAGTATTCACACCCAGGCCATCCCATTCATTTCCTTTTGGGGTTGCCCTGTAACATAAACACAGTGCTCCCGCCCCAACACAGCAGTACCACTGGTTCAGCTGGCAGAGGAAAAGCTCTAAGAGACCTCAGGTGCTTCACCTCTAAGGAAAAGTGGTGGAGAATTGCTCAGTCTATAGCTCTGGGTTCAAAACTTGGCTTCACTGCTTACTAGGTCTTATGACCACGGGAAATTTCTCTGGCTCTGTACCAGTTACCTCAGCTATAAAATGCAGACAGTAAAATTACCTCATACACAGAATTATAAAAATGAAATAACATTAGCACACTACCTGATATACAGTAGTAGTCAGCAGAGGAGCTTTCATCATCATTCAAGTTTTACATGTGCCTCTGAGAACAACCCCAGGAAAGGAACCTTCTTCTAATGTGGGAGATCTTTGTACCTTGCATCACCAAGTGATTCTGTAAAAAACTGATATGTCACCCAGAACAGAAGGACTGGCAGGAATTTTATCATAGAAGTCATTTTTCAGGTTTCTGTTAAGGTGAATGGATTTGCCTCTTTCCTTGGGGAGATCAAGACTGATACCAAATTTATTCAGGGTGTATGATGTGTAATAACTCAGGTAGCGTATCCCTGGCTTATGGTCAGCTCTCAATGGATTTTTGCAACTAGCCACTGCCTCATCTCTGGGCCTCTGCATTATACCAGGAAGAAGCTTTCTCCTAGAAAAATTTAACCTTTGATAGTCTGCCATCCCATGGCTGTTAGTGGCAATTGCAATCTTCCATCTTGGAACTCACCAAACATTTTTGTTGGGGCATAGGAGGAGAGCAAATGGGAGGGGGGCAGATATGAAAGTTAGAAGTGAGAACTCTTTTATTCATCTAATGGTGTTTCTAGGAATACTTTGTGGTACAAAGTAAAGATTATTTGTATCTTAGTTATGGCCTATATTGGTTGAGAAATCCATTGCTGAAAGATGCAATTTGCTACCAGCAGCCCTGACTCTCTACATGTTGTAGTTGGATAGGCCAAGAATGCAAGACCCTGACCACCCTTTTCTTGGTCCACTTCCAAGGGTTGTGTTTACAGCAAGCAACTTGGAGGGATAAAGCATCATATCTTTCTGGACAGAGAGCAGGTAGCTTACCACTTATTAAGCCCCCAAGTTCAGTTTCCCTCTTCTTTAGTGCAACCCACAATATGTGACAGCATCCACCTAGGCTCATCTACATCACCCCCACGGGACTTGAGCATCATGGAGAACGGACATGAACAGAGAGTTCATGTTGCCTGGTAAACTATAATAAAGACCTTTGTCTCTGATCCAGGAGTCTCCTATCTCCTGTCAATATTCATGAACTTGCAATAGGTTAGCTTAATGGCCTATAGGTAGGATAAATTCTCAGATCCTTCATAGTTCTTGGCATTTATATACTGACTTTTGACAAAATTTAGCATTTTGATATGTTCTATCTTGCACGGTTTGCTAATAGTGGGATATTGTTCCAGACAGATTATCATGGTGCCTCTGCCCAGTGTCTTCTAGGTGAGACTGTCCTGTGAAGATGCAGAAGGCTATAGGGCAGTAATTCTTCCCACACCTAGTGACACTGGGATGAAGAGATTGATGATTTATGAGCTGTTCAGCAACCTCAAATACATGAGCTGGACCAGAATTCACACAAGAAACATGCTGTTAGTCATGAGAGCTGAGCTAAGGTAAAGTTATAGCCATTAGCTGAAGACATTAGGAAGCTGACACTAGGACTGAACAAGAGATGAGATAAAGAAAGGATATGAAAAATCAAGAGAAGGAATAAACTAATTAGAAATTAGATGGGAAGCACCAATCATGAGAAGATCAGCTGAGTTACGGTTAGTGGTGGAACACAGAGCAAAGACTTACACCTCCAGCTTTGGAAGTCAACCCAGTGAACCATCTTGGACTGAAAGCCACCCAGTGCTTCCTGATCTGCTTGAGGTCTCCTTTTCTGGCTTTTCAGGGGACTCTTTGCTTAGATACACTCTTCATAAACCCCCATTACCTCAAGTCCCCAGAAAAACAAACATACACCCACTCAATTCCTTTCATGGTCTATCCAGATGGAAGTGAAACATGGTTTGAGGAGAGCCGGGCTGATCAGCACACCACCATGACTGCTTCAGAGTACTCTCCTAGGGTCAGCCTCACCTTGGAGCTGACACTTGCCTGCATGTCAATGGAGGTCCCCTGAAGAACCAACAAACCTGCAAGCCTTCTAGATAGTCATTACTTCATGGTAAACCCTGGAGAACCCTCAGACAAAAAATGATGTGGTAGCAACTTAGCATAAAAGACGGTATGTTCTTGTGATACTTTTGAAGTAAGGGTTAGAATAGAGATATGAACATTAATTAAAATTACATAGCACGGCTCAATATGTTTTTCAAATTACTATATAGGAAGTTATGTGTGTGTATCAGTCTATGAGTTTATACAAACATTTGTGTATACAATAGCACAAAGACAATAATTACATCATCTCAAATGATGTGATTATCAAGAATTTGCTACCTAACCATCGGCAACCTCTGATCCATTTTTGTCACTATAGATTTGAGTCTTTTTTAGAATGCTATATAAATGGAATGATACAGTACATTCCTTTCTGAGACTGGCTTCTTTTGCTTAGCACAAGGTCTTTTAAATCTACCCATGTTGTGTGTATCAACAGTTTGTTGGTTTTATTGGTGAGTAGTATTCCACGGTGTGGTCGTACCAGTTTGTTAATCTACTCACCTCACCAGGACATCCTTGCAGGAGGCCCTTGCTGCTCATGTGATGGTGTTCAAAGCCATCCCCCTCTTCCATCAGCTCAAAGAAGGGAGAATCGAGAGGAGAGAAACCTCCGAGTATCTGATTCTCAGGCTTGTGCTGCCCCTATTTGCTTCGATGGTTCTTCTCCTCCCAGATATTGCTTTGCCACGTATGCTGTGTCTACCACTATACTTTATCGCTTTTTTTTTTTTTGGCATTCTATGTTTGCTCCTGTATATGAGAATATGCAAATGATTTCTACATCTATGTTACTTCTGAGATCTTAAAAGAGACAGTACTGATCCAAATAGTAGCAGCATATGACACATTCTTCATGAAGCCACAATAATATTAACTAACATTTTTTCCACATTCTCCTTTTCCTCCTTTCCAAACTTCTGTCCTACATTTAGCATCATAGATGGCAAACCACATTGGCATGATCCAGCCTAAACCACACATCACTCTAGGGCAAATTAATAACAGCCTAAAGTAAAATAATAGCAGTGTTGAGCAAACAGTTAAGTTTAAAATAAGTTTAAGTCATTCCAATTGAGAAAGTCAGTAAACCATCAGATGGAATCAAACCCAGGAGTCTGTGAGGAATCAGAACAAATGATTTCAAGAGAAGCTTCTCCAAAATCTTTCAAGTCAGTCAGTCCATCGCAAGCCATCATGGAGTAGCATCTGTTGCATCCTCCCCAATCACCATACACAGTTAGCATTTCAGGACTGATGCCAACAAAGCCTTGCAGTTCTTTGTAAGCACTTCAGCTAGAGATTTCCATTATTTTCCAAGACAGCTCAACTCTTATTAGATGAGCCATTTACAAGGGATGTGATGTGCTCTTATCTCAATGTCTCCAAAGCTGTAAATTTCTCTGGGAAACACATTTACTCCTCCAAACGAATTGTTAGAAGGTTTTACTGATTGTGGAACCAAATCAACCTTTAATGGTCCACTCCATAATTACAAAACCAAACCAAACCAGTTATATATGTTAAACACACCTACATATTGACAAGCTGAGCAAAATTATATTCCTAAACCCATAGCAGTTTCTTCACATTTTAATTGCATTTAAACATTCTGGTTTAGTGTCAGTTTTCTGATTGCAAGGATCCTTCTGGACAAGTAATAAAGCCTCCTTTCCCCAAGAAATACTACTTATTTTCATTATTATTATTATGATGAGAGAGCCTATGACACAATGATAACATTCTATTCCAAAGCAATTATTATTAGTGATTGAGAATTAGCCTCAGGCCTCAGTTTCCTAAACTCTAAAAGGGGGATAAAATATGGCCTCAGAGGGTTTTGGTAAGGTTGAAGTTGTTGATGTAAATCACTTAGCTTGGAACCTGGCACATGGGAAGCATTCACAGCATGTTAGCTATGTACCTCCCAGAACATTCTTTCCTGGCTTTATCACCTTGATTTTGGGTATATCCAAATCTCAAGAGATCACAAAAGAACCATCTCTCACTTAAAGACAGTGTCTCATGGACTTCTCCCTCTATCCTGTGGAAGTTCACAGATCCCAGAATAAGAGCCCCTGCTGTAGAGGGACAAGGGAATATCACAGTGGGCTACAGTTCACTGGATTTGATAGTCTCAATTCTCCCCAAGGATGGCATCAGAACTTGGCCATGACTGGCTTCTAGTCCTGGCCCACTGCAGAGACATTCTGTCCTGCTGGCCGGATATCAGGATGCCTCCAACTCCATTTAACCTGACCTCTTGCACACTCTATTTTTTAATTAACCTTGGATCAGCAAAGCAATATCTGTTCTCCAAATACAGTCATATTTTATGCAAGCAGTGACAAGCTAATTAAGTTAATTATTATAACACCTATCTGTATAATGAAACTAAGGTTCGATGATTCCAGCTGCTTCTCCTTAAAGTACATCCCAGTGATGATTAAAAAATAATTAATATTTCACCAAAGACAGGAACAAGAAGTTAATTAAAAGACGGAGGTGCAGTCTTAATGAAACATATCCAATTGTGTTCACCACAATGCTCCACAGCCAAATCCCTCCTCAGAATACAGATGTACACCAGTGAACATCAGGCCTTTCTGGAGAGCATTTAAAAAACATTAACATCTTCCACTTACCCCAGCTCGCAAACATTCTAAAAATCGCTTTTTACATTTTAATGAGATAAAGGAAACGCTGTCATTTATTTGAGCAAAGTCAGCTGGCTGAAAAGAACTACAAATTTGCAACAGTAATCTGACATTTTAGGGGGAGCTACATCATCAGAACTGTCTCTCTGACAGTATCAGAGACACCCAAGTGGGTCTCAATTCCACGGGAAAGCTCTACTCTTCCCATTTTTACTTAGCGCATTGTCCTATCTTCATAAAGGAAAGATGAAATGTCATGGCTGGGAAAATTTAGAACTTTGATTCAGATGGTTCAACTTTGATCTAGTGTATTCCAGACACTGTTTTCTTTACAGAGGGGGGTTAAGACCCAGACCGTGTCTGAGGTCACATAATGGCTTGCCTGCTGGCCTATGGGACAACATGAACATGGAGCAAATGCCCAAGTCAAGGGAAAATTCCAGGGCCCCAGGCACCCTCTGCCAGTTCCCTCTGCTGCTTAGGATGTTGAAACTAGTCTTAAGGGAAAGGAAGGGGCATTAGCAAAATTCTAGATTAGCCAGAATTAGAGCTGACAAAGAATCCCCCTCAAAGTTGGACGACCAGGGTTCCAGTCCTCCTCATTCAACCACTGAGCAATTTCATGTCCTTGGACAGGATGCTCTGCTCTCTGAGCTTCTGTCTCCTTGTTAGTCAAAGGAGGTGGTGGGGGCTCCACTCTAATTACAGTTCTTTTTTAATACTATCATTCTATGTATCTAAGTTATCATCTTGGAGATTTTTTTGTAAGTGTAAAATGAGATAGGACAGGTATTATTAAACCTACTTTACAAATAAAGTCTGCTCCTCCTAGATCTACCAGATCTTTATTAAAGTTTAGTCCCTCTAAATCTCTGACTTCAGACTAAACACCAGACACTAGGATTCCTCCTCATGTGCCCAACTGCTGATGCTAGATGTCGCCACCAAGTCTGCGCGACACCACTCTGGGTCCACCTCAATGGTGATCACTTTCTTCAGTTGAGTAAAGGCAGTGGGTTTTGTTTTATTTCCTATGGTGGGATGTGTCCTAACAATGCGGGGGGTGGGGAGAGATTCTATTCAGGACCACATTCACAGAAAAAGCAACGTAATGTAGTCAATCCAGATGGGACTTCGCTACAGTAACAAATCCTGTGGAGCTCATCATTAACACCTCATTTGCAACAGGCTCTCGTGGTCTTCCTCTCAGGAAGCAATTACACACACATGCGCCCTGCCTGGAAATTTTATCCTGGCTTCTTCGGGTGGCCGGGGCACAAGCAAAACCTGGCGGAAAGGAGGTACTTTCTCATTTATTTGGAATGGGGGATTTGAGTGCTGGTGTCCCGTGAAAGGTGACGACATTTTAGAAGGGGCTTTGGTGCCTGAAGAGGGATGAATGTGAAGGGTGGGGGGAGGAGGCTGTTCAATAGCGGCGGGATCCAGACATCTAAATGGCATTCTGTGAATCCAGCTGAGAAATGCCATTGTTTTGAGGGCTGGGATGTGAAGCAGCTTCTGATCCCTCACAGGCTGTCTGCTACTGAGCTCTGAGGATATGGGGGAAAGAACCCTTTCACTTTAGAGAGCCTCTTGTCACAAGAGGACCATGGGCTCGAGTCCAGGCTCCAAGGAACAGCCCTGCATTCTGAGTAAGTACTGAGAAATCACACACATATGTTCTGAGGGAGGAAGTGCACACTGAAGAGACTGTCCTGTTGGAAATCAGATTGGTGGGCCTCTCCTCAGCATCCTCCCTCCACTGTAACCACCTGCGGTCACAGCAAAAAGTGTGGAACTCGGCAGACATCAAATTTTGCTTACAAAGGACTGACACAGCCACATCAAAACTGCACAAAAAAAGACAGCTGCTGTCACTATTTCCACTTCATGGATGAAGGAATTGAGGTCGAGAGAAGGTATGTGGCTACGGCTAATGATACATGGGTTCTAAGGAGCATAATCATGGCCTAGACCAAGAGGTTTGGATTGCAGCATCTCCACTGGAGACCTCACCTGTGGACACACCCCCACGCCTCACTTCACTAACTCTTTCCCTTCACTCACCAAAGATTGCACCTTCTGATGTAGCAGTTTGAGACCCTTGGGTAGCTCTGGAAGCAACAGTACTGAGTAGATTGGGCACCATCCCCATAGTTGAGTTCAAAATAACCCCATCTTTCAGAAATGAAATTAAGGAGATTTGAGATTTGTTTTTTACTTCCCTAATTACTCCTTCCTTTCTGAAAGAAATCCAAGCCCTCTCTACCCACAGGCTGTTCTGCAAGTTGACTGGTCCCTCTTTTACTTTTCCATGTAGCCCATGGAAGAGTCCAGATGGTTGGTGTTAACTCAACAAGCACGGGCTGAGCAGGAGGACCTGCCAGGGAAGAGCTTGGACTCTGGCTCAGAATCCCATGGTTCATATCACAGCTCCCACAAGTAAAACTCTGGATTTTGAGCCAGCTATGTCACCTTTCTGTTCCTCAAGAGTCCTCGCCTGTAAAAGCAGGGAAATAGTACCAGCCGCCAAGGGTTATTCTTGCTCTCTGCTTCTCTTCCCGCTGGCTGTTTCTGAGTTATAGCCTTTGTACAATAAGTCAGTGATCTAGTGAGTAAATGGGTTTCCTGAATTCTGTGAGCTGTTGCAGGGTAAATGAAAATTATCAGGTTTTCCCGCCCTCCCGTCTAGGATAGACCTCTGCAGGTCTACACGCATGCCTGATGGTGGCCACCTAGAGTAGGGTGTGGGCCTGCGTGAGTGGGCACACCTGATCCAAAGACTGGGCTTATAAGCACAGCAAGCAGCAGAAGTGGCAACAGGAACCAGCAGAGAGGCCAAGGGACGCCGCCAGAGAGTCTGAGAAAGTGAAGATTCGCTGGGGGCTGGGAGGCCTGCCAGCCTCCCGGCCCCCCAGCCCCACTGCCTGCCCTGTACATGGTTGCCTCCCTACAAGAGAACATTAAAAAGCATAAAAAGCCACCAAGGGCTCCAGAACGCCTCCTTTTGACCCGTCTGTGCAGCTCTATAGAGAACCTGTGCTCCCTGGTGTCCTGATGTTTTCCTGCCTCGACAGCTGCTCTTACAAATTCTTTAAACCTTGTGGGAACCTCTGAAGCACAGGTATCAGCCTGGGCTTGCAGCTGGCATCTGAAGTGCAGGGTGGTCCTGGGAGACTGAGCCCCTCACCTGTGCATTCTGATAGCATCAGATAGTGTGATAGTGTCAGCACTGAGTTGAATTCTCAAACACCCTGCTGGTATCTGGAAATTTACTTGTTGGTATGGAGAAGCCTCCACACACTCACATGAGAATTGGTCTCAGGACACCTAATTAGTATGAAACTATGGCAGAGGCACCCCACCGTTGGACCATACTTGCTTCCCAGTAGCTGGGCAAGTTGTGGCAGCAGATAGAAGGAGACACTATTCCCAACTGGGAGGAAGGCCTCAGGGAGGAAGTTTAAATTTGAGTAAGATCCCAAGCAGCTGGGAGTCATAGTGATGCTTTGAACCATGGAGCCACTGATCCTGGGATACTGAGTCAGTGAGCGATCAGAAGCATATTTCTCTATAGCTTGGCTCACTTCAACCCTTGTGGACCTGGAAATATGAATAACGGCAGATAGCCAAGAAGCACCCAATTCTTTCCACCTATTCCACGTTTCCAACATATATAAGGAATTCCACATACTGTGACTTTGCATGATATCAAGATGGGAATTATATTCTATGCAGCAAAGCACTGGGAATAGTTATATAATAACAAAAACATTTTTTTAATTAAAAAAAACTAGTTACTTCTATTACCCAAGCAAATTTGCCGCTGGCACTGCAATCCATTCATTTCACTCACTCATTGTTACAATTCAACACTTCACTCACTTGCAGTTTGAAAATGTTGATGTAAAATGTGGCAGACATTTCCTGAACACACCAAATATTTGACAACCAACTCCCGGGAGAGTCATTTCAAATCGCTCAGTGTACTTGCCCACAACAGAATCCAGGGCCCCGTATGCATGCTGCATTTCAGTGGTTACAATCCTCTCCTTCATGGACATTTGCCTGGATCCCGAAGCCACAGACTATAGAGCAATTTGACATCTGGCAGCTCCTGCAAAAAAGCAAAGATGCAGGGCGGGAAGATCAGGGTGGAAGGAGAAGGGTTTCAGGCCCACAAGAGAAGGAAGCAGGGCTATGGCCGCATAAATTCTGAGCTACTGGAGAAGCCATGTTAGTACAGCTGAGCGTAGAGGTCCTGATGCTGGCTGGGGGAACCATCGGTCTCGCACCTAAGGCTGGAGACTGGGACCACAGAAGCTCAGAGGGGAAGGGCCCAACAGGCATGGAAGAAGTGAGCAATAGGTTTCCCGCAGCCTCGCAGTCCATTCTGCAGGTTATTGCTTGCTGGAATGGCAGGTCTAGTTTTGATCCCCTAGAGTAGCGTATCAGTACTTTCTCAATAGTAATACATCCAGAGTGCTTAAGAACAAGAGGCACTTGGAGCACCCCTCATTTCAATCAATGGCACTGTTTCCTTATACCACAAATCAGATGCCTATGGGTGCTAGTGGCAAGTTCCTCTGCTTCCAGACTCCCCCACCCAGGGTTCTCCCTTCCACAACTGCCCCCCATCTCCAAATGAAACATCAGGTCCCTCCTCTCCAGAGCTAAGCAAAAGCACGGGTTATAGATATGCCACTTCCCAAAGGCCGACCTGCAGGCAGATCACCTGGGGGTCCCATAAAGAGTAACAAAGTCTGAATCAGTGGGTCTAGAGTGAGGTCTGAGCTTCTGATTTTTGGACAAGTTCTCAGGTGTTGCTGATGCTGACGCTACTGTTCCATGGAGCGTATATGGAATAATCTGTAGTTGCAAAGGCTCATGGGGAAGGTACTGAAACCAGGTCAGAAGTGCACTTTTTCTCTGGGCAGATCCTACTAGGATTTCCCTGGGGTTGGGGTGGGTGGGTGGGGTTAAATGTATCAATCCCATCTTAGTGATGGTGTAATGAAAATGAATTTTATTTGTGGAGTAGCTGACTTTCATGCATGCTGCCTTACTGAATTTCTTCTTCATACTGATAGCAGGAGGGAGTTACACAAAATGACATCTGGTGTGGTTGGGTGAAAACTCCTGCATTGGCCTGGGAATCAGAAGACAGAGATGTAAATGCCAAGCTGTTCCCATCACTAGTGGGGGCTGAAGATGCCACCCAGTCATTTAAAAAATGGGGATAAGTAATAATTGTCCCACTAAACCTAACACAGCTGCTCTGAAGACTGAACTAGATAAAGTATGGGAAATTTCAATGCAATTTCAAATGAGAAAGTATTGATAACCCCCTATGGGCTCAGTGGAGTTATTAGCAAATATGAGATGCAATAAAGAAGACTCTAAGTAGTTCTACTACACATTTAACTGTCACTGCTTTGTTTTCCCCTAAATTGCATTTTAACACACTACCCCATTTCATTATCCTTCTCACAGGATAGTGGCTCTTAGAGCCAAAGCAGAAGATGTGGTGTTAGCATAACAGCATTCACATAGAACATGAAGTGGTCAAACATTCTGGCTCATTTTCTTGATATCGTAAAAGTGAGATGTGTTCCAATCTGATGAATTCAAGTTTGGCCATCTCTCCAGCGGAAATGTGTGTCCAGAGAGTAGCCCCTTCTGAAACATGTTCTGCTTTGGCATTACGCACATTTCTTTCTAATGGCAGCCCTTGAGGAAACCATGACTGAGAGTGTCCCAGCTGACACACCCAAGAGCTCCTCTTGGCTTACAAACAGATGCCACATTCTCAGAAACCTTCAGGAGGACCCAAAAGGAGAAGCGGACAGTATTAACTGGGAAAATTGCTCACCTGAAACAAAGCCCAAGTTCATGAGACTAAAATCCGGTCAGAAATTAGGTCTCTATGAAACTAATAATCCCTGGATAAGTGTTTGCCGAAGGGTGCAAGCTGCTGCGTCCAATTTGTATCACATTTAGACAAGCGATGTTACAATCCTGGGTCTGTGCATTATACAATTACAGAAATGTGATTTTCATTATGTTATTAAAGTGCTAGTTGTTATTATGGGGGTCATACTCTCTGCAGATGTTCCTGCTGCTGTTGCCCCTGAAAACCCGAAATTTCCAGATATGGGTGCCCTGTTCGTCCCGTTCATCGAGAGTCCTCTTGGGGTGAACAGGAAGTTGCTCTCAGCCCCCCTGGATTGCTTTTTGATTGGACTCCAGGTCTGGGAGAAACTGGACTCCTGCAAAGCCCAGCCAAGTAAACAGAACTCTCCTTCCCAGTAGTCATTAACCCTTTTCTAGGCAGTCTGCAATTCACACAAATTTAAACCAGATGGATGTGAGAATCTTTGTAAGAGGGAGGAAAACACATTTTTATAGGCTCCACATGGAAAATGAATAGGGGTGTGTTTTGTGCATTCATCATATGTTTCAGGAAATCTGTATTCAGTATTATGTGAAGTTGGAAATGCCCGGAGATTCAGATCAAGTAGAGGAAAAGGTCTTTACTAATCTTGGAGAAAGAAGACCCTGTTGGCCATCCTCACAGGCTATGGGACCAGGATGTTACAGGTCAGACTGGGTCAACCTCAAATCAAAACTTGGGTTGATAATATCAGCTTAATCACTCAGCAACTATTTATTGTGTATATTCAGTAAGGAAGGGTCAACAGACTTCAGACAGGGTTCAACCCCAGAATTTTAGGACAAGGTCAGAAAATGTCATCTTCTCAAACTGAAGCTAATAAGATGTAGCATGAAATTGGAGCAATTAGCCATCTGCAGGGGGAAGCCGCCTCTTGGCAATGTGTTACAGACAGGATTGGAGTGTCCCCTATATCTCCTGGAATGGAGACCTATCTAGTCTTCACAGCTGTTTAAGAAGAGTAAACTCAAATAAGGCAACTATTATTGTGAAGCGCTCACTCTCAGGGACCACCTAGAACTGCCCTTGGGCATCTTGGGGCAGATGGTGCCCTGAGAGAAACATCTCAAAACTGAGTGGGCTGGGGGCCTCCCTGGTGGCGCAAGGGGTCAAGTCTCAGCACTATGAAGCAACGGCCACTGTGGCACAAGTTTGATCACCGGCCAGGGAGCTTCCCACATGGCGCAGCAGACCTCTCCTGCCTTGCCTGCTGCTCCCCTCACCAGTGTACTTCAGTAGATCTGCCTGTTCTGCTCCCTACCCTGTCTCTGTTGAATCCTCTCACCCCCACACCTCTGGCCTATACTTCAGCTCTTATATTCATAAATCAATAAATCTTAAAAAAAAAGAACAACTGAGCAGGCCAATTCAACCTAGTCACCCACTGAGGGAAATAATGCCTAGGGCTAACCAAAGCCCCTGAATTAATTCTGTACTCAGCAAGCAAACTAACCCCTCTGACTGAGACCAGTTTCCTTACCCAAAAGACTGAGTATATTTTCCATTATACCACAGTGCACATCATAGGGATCAGTGGATTTTGCTGAACTTTTTTTTTTTTTTAATACATGCAAGCTGGGGTACAGGCCAGAGGCGTGGGGCAGCGAGAGGGTTCACCAGAGACAGAGTGGGGAGCAGAAAAGGCAGATCAGAAGTACAATGCTGAGGGGAGCAGCGGGTGAGGCAGGAGAGGTCCGCCCCACCATGTGGGATTCTCCCCGGCCGGGCTCCGAACCGGCATCGTTGCTGCCAACAGCTCCACAGCGCAGCGCCCAACCGCTGCGCCACCAGGGAGGCCCGGTTTTGCTGAACTTTTGATTTCAGTTGCTCACAAGTGCGTATGTATGTGTATCCTCCTTCTAATGGATCTTGACCTAAAAAAAAAAAAGTGTTTCTTACTATGGATTGTAGTGGAAAAGTTTGAAAAGTTGTAGCAATTAGCCATGTCTCCCTCTCAGGTTGCCCTGTAAACTAACTTGTCCACCCTTCATGCCAGAGCTTCAGGAAAGCTGACTGTTGACATTTCTCTGACCCTTCACCCCCACTGTACCTTCACTTCCCCAGTTTCTCCTACAAAGTATAGAGTCTGATTCCTACAATGAATCCTGTATTCCCTATTTTTTTAAAGTGAAAAAATGCCTTATTAGAAGAAACATTATACAGTATTTATAGTGACTTGCATTCATGTCTAGGGTTCTACTAAAACATACAAAAAAATTCCAGACAATAAATGACTTTAACAAGCAGGAAAGGCTCCTTAGACGAAGTTTAGGTCTTGAAAGATGAGCAGGCACCCACAGGTGTTAAAGAAAAAAATGACTCCTGACACTAGTTAAAATGATTTAAAAAAGACTTATTCACGGGGGGCTCCATCATCATAGGTACAGGGGTCACAGCAGTATGGTTTTGCAGTGGGGAAGAGAAACTGGACTCAACTACAAATGCAAAAAGAAGTAGAAATTTAAAGCCAAGGAGCAGGGTGGATGGAAAATACTAGGGGTAACAGGGATTCTGACAAACTGACCTAACAGGATTCTCTCCAAAGGCAGGTGCAGGTATCAGACATCACCTGGAAGGAGGAAGAGAATACAGTACTGGATTAGATATTGAGAGTGATCAGATAGGGGGCATGGACGGTTCTGGTTAAACTGACATAGCAGGATTCTTGCTAAAACTGGACAAAGCAGAGATGAACACATAAGTCCAGAAGTTGAAGCCTGGTTGAAAAAGAGCACGAGGAGCCTGAATTGGGTTTGATGAAAGAATCTCTAACAGAGGTATCTCCATAAAAAGGGGAGAAGCCAGGTTCCCTCACAACTAATGAGTGGCAGAGCTGATGGCAGGTGAAGCTATAGAAGAGTTGGAGGTGACACAGGAGAGAGAGACACACACAAGGAGCTGAGACTTATGGAGGAGGATGTGCTTGCTTCTCAGCTTTGGACTTGCACCAGGGACTTGGAGGACATGAAAGGAGACACTGGAAGAGAGACATGCAGAGACCCTTCAAAAAGAGATGCGGGTGAGAGACAAGTGGGGAGGCTGACAACAGCAGCCACTATCTTGATTTGTATTTTGACTTTGTTCCCACACTTACCTGGTTCTGCCACCTTCTTAAGTTTCCCCACTGGAAGGTGCCCTAGATTTATGGCAACCTTTCAGGCCTCAGTGGCCCTGCTTCAGGACAACTCTGTTTGGCTGGGTTTGTGGTCATGAGGGGATGGGAAACTTTGGGTGTTTCATTGTATTCTTCTAAGTCACTAAGTGGGTGGCAATTTGTCACAGCAGCAGTAAGAAACTTATACGTGTACAAATGGAGAAGTGAGGTTTAAGACATCAGTGCCAGAGGTGGCCTGCAGCGAGATGTGTCTGTGTAAGGACATGAGGAGTCATTTAAAGAACTGTAAAACAGGCCTCCCCGCTGGCCTAGGGGTTGAGTCTCAGCGTTACCACCGCTGCACCCTGAGTTCAATTCCCTAGCCAGGGAGCTAACCCACATGGTGCAGTGAATCCTCTGTTTCTGGTGAATCTTTTCACCCCCCACACCTCTGGCCTACACCCCAGTTCTTCTATGAGAAAATAAATAAATAGATAAATAAATAAATAAGCAAGCTGGAAATGTTCCACATTCTGATTGTGGTGCTTACTCAGTGGTAACACCTATCATGCTGGAGACCCAGAACCTTCAAGGTCCACATGTTCTCTCCAATGTGCTGAGACACCCCAATCTTCTTTCCAAGGAGAATGAGGGTTAAACCATCTTTTTCCTTCCCTCCCCACTGACACACAGTGAACACAAAGCAACAGCAAAAGGCAGGGTAAAACAAAGATGAAATTCTATTTTCCCAAGTTGGGGAGGTGTGGGGGGGGAGCTGGATTCTCCACTGCACCCAGGACTTCACTCCGTGCAGAGGAGACTCGGCAGAGACTGACCTCTTAGCACATCGGATGCTCTCAGTTAGGCATCCAGCCCAGCACCCAGGCACAATTACTTTGCAATTACATTGATATTTCGGAGTGACACTTGAGTGTCTCAGCAGAAAGTTTCAGACTTTGTCCTGGAGACCAGAATTGTCAGGTGGACAGGGATGACCTGTCATAGAACTCAGGGGTCTCAAAATGTCTTTTTCACAGCTTTCAGAATGCTTAGAATTAAAAGCAAAGGTCTTAGTCTTCTTTAAACCTTAGGTGCACGATAAAGGGGCATGAAGGAAGATACAAAGCATGTCTCTTAGCACTGATCTGTTGGCCGACATTAAGATGCTCTTCTGAGCGAGTCCTGGGGCCGTGGCAGAGCGTGGTGAGGACAGGCACTGCACAGTAGTGCAGTCAGCCCTTGGGCAACATGGGTGTGAACTGTGCAGGTCCACCTGTCTATGGAATTGTTCTTATAAATTCAAATTATAAATCATAAATACAAATTTATAGTATGGATAAAAATAAGATGGTAATACAAATGGACTGTCTCTTCCTTATGATTTTCTTAATGACATTTTCTTTCCTTGATGTTATTTTTTTATTATTTATTTTTGCATAGAAGAACTGGGGTGTAGGCTGGAGGTGCAGGGGGTAAGAGGATTCACCAGGGACAGAGTGGGGAGCCAGGAATATCTACTGAGATACACTGCTGAGGGGAGCAGCAGGCAAGACAGGAGAGGTCTGCTGCACCATATGTGGGTCAGCTCCCTGGCCGGGATCAAACTCAGGCCATAGCCGGTGATCCGCTCAGACTTAACCCCTAGGCCACTAGAGAGGCCCTCCTTGATCTGATTTTAAAGTAAGAATATAGCATGTAATACATAATGACTTACAAGATATGGTTTAATGGATTGTTTGTGTTATCAGTAATAATCAGTAATTTCCAGTCAACAGCAGCAGTTTTGGGGAGCCTAAAGTTATATGTCAATTTTTAACCACATAGTGGTGGGTGTCCCTAACCACAGTTGTTCAAGGGTCAACTGTGTCTTGCCCCAGATACCCTTGTCCAGTTAAGACCCTATCAAGCTCCCAGCCCCCCATTCTTTACAGGCTAGCTCATTTTCTTTTGGCTCCTAAGCAAAAAGTCATTAAACCAAGCATCAAAGACATATCCTATGTTTGACATAGCAGAGGATGGAGTTAGGAAGCGTTTGCATCGTTAAGCAGTGGGGTCTTTTTGTTGTTGTTGTTGTTTTTTTTAGAGTTTGTCTATGAAAGCAGGACACCTGTGAGTTCCAGCATCAATGAGAGCAGCACATCTGAGATGTGTCCTCCAAATGCTTGTGTGGTCCCTAGACCAGCACCTGCAGTGTCACTTGGCAACTTGTTAGAAAGTCAATATCACCCAAATACACTAAGCAGAAGTTCTGCTTTCTAACAAGCCCTGCAGAGGAGTCAGGGAGACTCAGGTTTGAGATCCCCACTGGACAGACTTGTCTTCCCC
>PVIJ01010887.1:0-57783 GCA_004024925.1 Scalopus aquaticus | reverse complement strand
GGGAGCCGGAGGGAGGGAAGGAAAAGGGCACAAAATGGAATAGAAAAGAACACAAGGGACCATGGAGATGGATCACGGGTGAATTGGTGGTGGGCTACCCAAGGGGAATACAAAATGTAAATACATAAATAACAATAAAAATATATATTAAAAAAATTAAGCTATTCTGTACTAATAAAACATTACCGGAGTTTTGCATTACATGTATTAATTTATTTTCAGTAAAGGTTTTGAAATAAATTAAAATGACATATGACAGATTTTCTTAAAAAAGAGAAACTCCTTGCATTTTCCACAATTTTCTTTATTGTTATTTTGAATTTCTGGAGGATTTTACAGTTGGGTCCACATGTCTTTTGATACTGTTATCTCTTGCAGTGTTTCAAACAAGGTGGTACATTACCATGGAAATCGTTGTGCTACTACAAATTTTACATTCTGATTTTGATGCAGTATTAAGATGATAATGGATTATAGTTGTTCAAAATTTAAAAGATTTAGTAATAAAATGACAAAGAACAAAATGTTAAATACTCAAAGATTAACAGATTTATGTTGAAATGTGAACATTTCCATGTTTTTTCCCCTCTGTTATGAATATATTCATTAGCAGGAATAATGCAGTTTAAAAATCTTTAAATATATGTAGTTGTCATTTTATTACTAATTAACTAAAAAACGATGATTCCTTCTGTGAGAGGAGATTGGTTTAGTATCATTATAAATGGAGTCAATTAGGGCCAATAAGTATAAAGTCACTAACCATCTTCTAAAATTCATATTCTTAATTGTATTAAACTAGGGACTTTCCAGATAATTCTGATTCCATCTAATGTATTCACTGAGCTTGTAACAAGTGCTTGAAGGAATCACGTGACTGCAATGGGTGTGATTTGTCTGTATTTTAATTGTTTAGGGGACAGTGATCTGGTTATAATGATATAAAATAGGATTTGCCCGTTGCTGTGCTTAATTTCAGGAATTCATTAAAATGATGCATTTTGGATTAAAAAATGAAAGATACTCTATCAGAATACCAGACATCCTAGTAATTAGTCAAATGTTAGCTCTTAAATAGTAGACTTTTTTCCCTACTTGTTATTTTTGGAGTAATGAACAACTCAATTAAATTGCTCTATCAAACTATTATTTTGACTAGCTTCATCATTTCGTTCAGTTTTCTGCTAAAACATCACATCTTCAGAGACCCTCTCTTCAACGCCTTATATAAAAATGAAATTCTCAATCCCCAGCATTTAGGCTGTTTTTTTTTTTTTCTTCATAGCATTGATTATTACTCAGGATCGTGTATTTTTATTTTTTAAAAATAGTCAGCTATAGTACAGTGTTGTAATATACTGACTGAAGTACAGTTACCATGAGGGCAGAAGACTTGTCTATGTTACCCATTGCTGACCTTTGCCTCCAGAGCAACATCTAGCATATGATAGGTTCTCAAGAAATATGCTTTCTTGAGTTGCAAAGATTACTTATTGTGAACTTTTCCCTGTGGAGGGAATATAGACATTCACACAGGGAAATGTAAGATTTTATATCTTAGGCACCAGCCTTAGACTAATGCAGAATGCACAGAGAATTGTTTTTGTTTTCTTTATCAGAGTTGTGACGGCACAAGTTAATTGTATGAAATCAAGTATGGACTCATCCTCCAGGATCTGTATTTATATTTTATTTCTTGATTTCTAACTTGTCCTTGCTTAACATATTTTTTTCTCTTGCACTACTATTCTCTTTGCAATTGAAAATGCTTTTGTACAGAGTGAAATGGATAAAAAACAAACTAAATGAATCTTTATTTTACAACTTCTAGTATTTTCACAAATGGTTAACAACAAAAGATGAGAGAAACTGATAAAAGAACAGGGAGATGGTTCTGGAAACATTTGTTTCCCATCTCTTAACACAATATGTAACATTTGGAAAGAACATGTAGGATGGTCTCCTGTTGTTTATATTCAAATCACTGTTGCCAGAAGACATAAAATCTTCGCAGTGTTATATATTTTTATTGAAACAAGTTTTAAGTTATTTACCATTTCTTGAATGAGAGTTCTATAGTACAAAGTCCTTGCTGTCAGAATGAAAGCATATAGCAATTCCATTAGGATAAAGGGTAAATTCTAAAGTTTTTTTTTTAATTTATGCATATAAGCTGGGGAATAGGCCAGAGGCATGGGGTGGAGAGAGGGTTCACCAGAGACAGAGTGGGGAGCAGAACAGGCAGATCAGAAATACACCGCTGAGGGGAGCAGAGGGCAAGGCAGGAGAGGTCTGCAGCACCATGTGGGATTCTCCCCTTCTGGCGTCAAACTGGCATCGCTCGCTGCCGACAGCTCCACAGCGCAGTGCTCAACCGCTGTGCCACCAGGGAGGCCCGATAAAGGGTAAATTCTAAAGGAACAACAAATTTAGATAGAGAATGATCTTCCTGCATTTGTTTTTCTTTATTTATGCTTCCATCCATACACCGTGTCACTGCTCATATGCCTCTGGGCACTGTTAGAAATGATCAAGACAATATTAACAATTGATCTTCCACATCTAACTCAGGATAAAAGCCAAACTAAATCAATAATTTTATCATTGTACAACACCTTGCTGTAATTTACTTCTAGGGTAATTTACTGTGTTTGTGCATGAATGAGTGAGAACTTTGCTCCCAAGAGTGTCTTCGACTCAGCCTTACAGCACTGTTGTGAAAATGTTCTACTCAGCCTCATATTTTACCTGCCTTGGACTGCTATAATTTTGGATCTACTAACTACAATTAATTTCTATATGTTTTTTGAAAAGGAAGTGGTTCTACAGGTGGCATTTGTATTCTTATACTAACTCATAAACTTAGGACTTTGTATTAGATTTACAGGAAACTCAGCATGCAAAACTCACTTAACAATCAGCCAGAGACTCCCAGGAGGTAGATTATTCCCTGGGAATATATGTGTGACTGTGTGAAAGAGATAGAATCTGGGTTTTAAATTCACTTGTCCATTTCCCTACAGTGCTGCTCAGTGACTAAGCAGTGTGGTGAGCCTATGAAAAGAAGGGTTCATTCAGCTAGTCACCAGCGAGTTAAGAAAAAGAATCTTATGGCTGGTGACATGATGAGCTCAGCTGTGCCCTGTGGTTATGATCTGAGTTGGCCAATTGGGGACAGATCTTACTTTTCCCTAGACATTGTTAATGGTAAGAAATCCAGATCTCTACAAAACAAAAATAAAATTAGAACGTTTAACACAAGTAAAAATTGAACTTCCTAAATTCCAACTTATTACTAAGAAATCAATTATTTACCACATGAACCCAAATTCAAAGGCTGCATCAAAAACTGGAGTGTTATTTGTGGCAGGCCTTAAGTGAAGGGGTAGGCTACTAAAAGCCACAAGAGGCTCCTCCTCTGTCTCAAGCTAATTAAGCAACATGAAGATGGTCACCTGACGGCCCAGGGCTTCCAGGGTTTCCTCATGTGTAAAATGGAGATGATTCTGTCAGAAAGCTTCAGTAAAGTCACCAGATGATACTGTGGCTAAAAAGGGGCTCCGAAAGCCTATGCCTGTGCTTTACAAATAAAAAGTCTTTTTAAAAGTAAATATATGTGGGGCTTCCCTGGTGGCGCAATGGGGTTAAGCGCAGTGCTGTGGAGCTGTGGAACTGCGGCGTCTGAGGCTTGAGTTTCGCACTCTGGGCCATTCCACATGGCCCGGCGGGCCTCTCTTACCGCACCTGCTGCCCCCTCAGCAGTGTATTTTGGTCGATCTTCCTGTTCAGCTCCATCTCTGGTGAACCCTCTCACTACCCGACACCTCTAAACCGCACCCCAGCTTGTATGCCAAAATAAATAAATCTTTAAAAAAATAAAAGTAAATATATGTGTTTGCACTGTACATACACATATAAATTGATATGTATATATGGATTTTATATTATCCCATTTATTCATTAAGTAATTTTAGGAAAAAATATTAAGTCTTGACTAAATAAAGACTAGAACTGCAGATAGAAACATGCAGATCAAGAGAAGGACTGTAAACTTAATCATCAGCTAGATCATTTCCAATTTGGGACAATTTGAAGATGATTTTTAGTACATATAGGCAAATCCTTCATGGACAGGAGTGAGTAGAAGTTAAGTTCTTTTCCTAAAAATTTACTACCACGTGGAAATAAGGACAAATCTTACATGCATTCATTCTACCTCATGGAACAACAACAACAACTAAATAGTTAAAACAGTTGTATGAAATCTAAAATTTCTAATCTTTTAGGTATTTCTCACAGTATTTCTTTAAGGTCTCATCCAGATACATGCAAGAATATCAGCTATATTTCGTATATGAACAAGGTGATAAAATCTGAACAGAGACTCTATCAGGCTGCTGACCTTAAAATGCTATCTTAAAGTCTAAACTACTTCACACATTTGATACTTAAACCTTCTCCATGCAAGTGAGGGAGTATCTAAACAATAATTACATTTCATTTTACATTTCTTGACTTCAATGCATTCTACCAATGACTATAATCACTAATGCCTATTATATCAATTGACAGAGGCTATGTAGGAAGTTTGATCAGAGATAATGTTAATGGAAACAGTAGCCATCGCTGAATGAATATGGGCTTAGGATTTGAGTATTTCCAATGAAAGCCAACCATCCACGAAGAGCTCTTTCTGATTGTCTTCAGATTAGTAACTACCAAGAGGGTGTGGATGAAAATAAATTTGCATGTATTTGTCACTTTGCCTACTGTGAATGTTAAGTAAATTGCTGGCAGTATGAGAGCCCTGTATGCAGACTGACGGGTGTATTTCTCAGTCCCAGTTAGAGTATGGGTCAATCAGGCAATTCTAAATTGTCAGCTCTTTTATAATACTTGTTTTGAAATGTCAGCTTATTTCAACATGTTTGATATATTAGAGAAAAACTTGGATAAACCATGAATTTCACATATACTAATTTATGCCTAAGAAACACTGAGTAATGCAGGAAACTATCCTTGGATGGATGAACTGGGTTGGTTAAAATGTACAAACAACGCATCTATCAGCTACCTCAGCTCACCCACTCATACCTGCTGTTACAGCGTTCCTCCTGATCTCAGATAACTCTTGTTCTACCATTTCATAAGTAGATTTTCTTTTCAAATAAAACACATATTAATCATACTACATCTTTATGTATTGCTTAGCCATTTAAAACACACAAAGTATTACTACTTTTTTGTTGTTGTTGAGAATGGGTCACTTTTGAAATTTTTGAGCGCTGTGCCATAATCAGTTTTCCCCAGTGTTCTATGTTTGATTTTTTATGGTTTGATTTGTAAATAACCCAGTGATTTCTAGGAACATGGATGATACTTTTTTTTTAAGATTTATTTATTTATACATACAAGCTGGGGTACAGGCCAGAGGCATGGGGTGGCAAGAGGGTTCACCAGAGACACAGTGGGGAGCAGAACAGGCAGATCAGAAATACACTGCTGAGGGGAACAGCGGGCGAGGCAGAAGAGGTCTGCCACACCACGTGGGATTCTTGCATCGTGCACTGCCGACAGTTCCACAGTGCACGCTCAACCACTGCGCCACCAGGGAGGGCCTAGATGAGACTTTATTACAGAATGGACTGTTTTTAAAATGATACTTCCCACTAGTGTTACTCGATGTCTGTAGCTATGGATGGAAGAATAAGCTACATATAAGCTAATTCTGTAGAATCCATGCAGCACAATATGTATATATAGCTACTCTTATTATTATTATTTCTTTTTTTTATTTTGTAAGAAGTGACCACAGGAGTATACTTATCTAGATACGAGTGTGCTGGGGTGTAAATGGGCCTCGAGGGTGTGAATGGGCCTCTGGAGAAGTCTTAAGGCTAGATTTAAAAAAAGGGCAGGATGAATTTATTTTTATTAGTCAGCTTGGAATTTGCCCTTCTTTTAAGTTTATTATTTGCTATTCCTCATTTAATACTCAAACTCGTAATAAAAGTTTACTAGTGATTCAGTTAATTATAAGAATAAAGGACCTGTCAACCACTATGGAAAGCTGTATGGTGATTCTTCAAACTGCTAAACATGGAGCTTCCATACGACCCAGCAATACCACTTTTGGGAATTTACCCAAAGGACACAAAAACACTAATCCGAAATGATACATGCACCTGTATGTTCATTGCGGCACTATTCACAATAGCAAAGGTATGGAAGAACCCAGATGTCCAAAAATAGATGATTGGATCAAGAAGATGTGGTACATATACACAATGGAATACTATTCGCATTCAAAGAAGATAAACACATGCAATTTGCAGCGACATGGATGGAATTAGAGGGGATCATACTCAGTGAAATAAGCCAGAAAGAAAAAGAAAAATATCGAATGGTTTCACTTATAACAGGACTATAGGGAAACAAAATAGGAGAGAGACACTCAGTGGGCGGGGGGGGGGGTGAGGGGAGGATAAGGGCACAAAATGGAATAGAAAAGAACACAAGGGACCATGGAGATGGATCACAGGTGAATTGGTGGTGGGCTACCCAAGGGGAATACAAAATGTAAAAGACATAAATAACAATAAAAGTATATATTAAAAAAATAAAAATAAAAAATAAAGGACCTATCAAAATACTCTCAAAAGAACAGTTGGAAATTTCACCCTACAACTGTCAGAACCAGCATTGTCTGATGGGTAATTGTGACTTCTGTCATTTCACTGAAATGAATCAGTCAAACTCATGACCATTCCAGTAAGACACAGGCTACTTTGTTAAACACAAAATAGACCGGAAAGAAAAAGAAAAATATTGGATGGTTTCACTCATAGGAGGAATGTGGGGTAACAAAATAAGGGATAAGGAAAAAAAAAACTACAACAAATTAAAAAAAAAAAAATCAGCAAGCAACTGTTAACCAGAGATACTCTGCAGGGGAGGGGGAGGGAGAGGGAACAAAACAGGGGAGGGTAGAAGACTAGGGACTATAGTGATGTTGCATTGGTGAATCCGTGATGGAAATTTTATGGTGAAAACACCTGAAAGGAGAAAGCATGCACTGTACAAATAGGATGAATGATGTAAATATATATATAATAAAATTAAAAACAAAAAAGTAAAACAAAATAGACTCTGCTATTCAGTCTCCCTGTAGATCATCATGTTGACCAATTGATACAACAGCAATTTTGTCATCAGATTAGTTAAACTGGAGGATGAAACTTTACATAATTTCCTATGTATGTATGTGTGTGTGTATGTATGTACATATGTGTATAAATATGTGCATGTGTATATATAGGTATAGAATAAAAATCACCAATATTAAAAATACTGTCTGAACAAAGGTTGAACAGAGTGTAGTGAATTAGTGCTGATTTGAAGCCAATTTTAATTTACTAAATAATTGCCACCTTTAATTCCTATTTTCAAAGCCATTAGCACAGAAAGGATCCTACACCCATTGAGTCTCAGTATTTTGGGACCCTCGGAGTAATAACAGGAAACGTGGTTTTTTTTTTGGTCAGTTGTGCTGTGTCAATGACATTTCTCCTTTGAACAATGGGTCACAGCATCAATACTTTATATTAATATAATGTTCAAATGTAATGTTCAAAGTAAGTTTTGTAGTAATTCATTTCTAGATAAAGCAGAATCTTATTAAAAAGAATCCACACAATTAGAAAGCTTTATCAAAATTTTCCTACAAGTGCATATGCACCTTAATTATTTCTGAGGCTCTGTAAAATCCTAAATTACCCATTGAATTATCTGTATGAATTTGGCATAATCAGTATATTCATATTCTACTGAATGCAAATAATTTGAAAATGTGTGATACATGTATTATTTCTATCAATGATGAAACATATCTTTCAATGAAGGATGGTTCTTCGGAATGTAAAAATTCATAGCTTTGACTTATTTTAACCTGACTAAAGATATTCAATTTGCCATCAATTACTTATGACTTTTGTCATGTTATTTAAATATTATAAGCCTCAGAGTATCCTTTTATAAAATGGGTATTTGCATGTTTGCCTTATGCAATGGTTATAAGAATTAAGAGGATAATATAAAAATCCAACATAGCTGTTCTCTGTACAATAATCTTGGTTCTGAATCCCTAATTTTCCCTTTAATTCTCTGATGTCTTTAGTTTTACTTGCTATTTTAAACTATCTATATCTATCTATCCATCCATCTATCTAGTTCATTAGCGGTTGTCAATTTATAAACTATACATAATCTCTAAAAGTGTCGTTTGTTGGATTTTTGAAAGAATTGATAATTTCTTCTAAGTTATGATGTGGAATAAAGCAGTGATTTCTGCACTGTTACCTGCTAATGTTAGTAATAGAGAAGATAGGCTTTAGTAACTCTTGTAATTGAAATCTAGCCACAAAACTCTCACCAAAACTATTCCTCTTTTAATATCACAGATAACAGCAGCAAATTTTACACAAAATCAGCAGAATTACAAATTCTCCTCTGAATGGAAAGACGTTCGCATGGTTGATGAGATATGGTGATTGCCCACTGGTTTGCATAAACAATAAAATGTGTTAGATGGGTTGAGGTAGAATTCTCCTTTGCCTCTGATGACCAGTCTTTCTCCTTCCTTTCCACAAATCGATAATGAAATCTCAGGAAATCAGAGGCAGTTTTACATGACTCTTGTTTGTTTGATAATACACAAGAGATGTCTGAATATCTGATTGGGAATTGATAAATTTGCTTATGGGACACATGAAAATAAGTAATTATCACATGCTTATAAGTCACCTGAATATTTGTTTTGCTGTAGGGTCTATTTTAACTCTTCTGCCCATTTTTTCCCCATCCAACTCTTCTGTCCATTTTTTGATGGGTTATTTGTTTTCTTTTTTCTAGTTGTATGAGTTCTTTGTAGCGCCTTGTCCAATGTATAATGTGCAGATATTTTCTCCCATTCAGTAAGGAATCTTTTGTTTTAAGAGCACTTTTTTTTCACTGTGCAGAAACTTTGAAATTTGATATAGTCTCATTTGTTTATTTTCCCTTTTGTTTCCTTTGTCATTTTAATTGGGTCCCCAAAGACATTATTCGAGCCAATGGCATGATGGTTTTCGTGTGTTTTCTTCTAGGTATTTTGTGGTATTTTGTCTTACATTGAAATATTTGATCCATTTCGAATTAATTTTTGTCTCTGGCATGAGATGGTGGACTAGTTTCATTTTTTTTTGCCTGTTGTCATCCAGTTTTCCCAACATCACTTGTTGGAGAAACTTTACTTTCTCCATTGTACATTCTTGGCTCCCTTGTCACAATTTAACTGTTCATATAAGGTGTGTGTGTGGGGTGTTATATTTCAGAAGCCCCAAGCTTCAGTAATCTTTCAATTGAAGCCTGGTTTTGATTTCAGCAGTTTTTTTCTGGCAATTTCTTCTCTCCAAGACTCTGACTTAAGCAGAATGGTCAGGGAACTGTAGGATCCAATGTAGGCAGGTCCTGTGAGACGGTGCAGAATGCATAATAGTTAGGCTGTTCAGATACCTGCCAAACACAAAAAAGAAGGTGCAATTGCTTCTTTGAGTTGCCAAATTAGCAATTAGTTACCAACAACTCCTGTCCAACAGTCAGTGATTTTGGAAAGTGATCTCATCTGTCTTTGGTGGCTTAGGAATTAAGGAAAGCAAACTCTGGAATTTGAGGTGGGGGAGTGTTGGGTGTTTTACAGGATGTTCAGCTACCTGCCAGCAACCTCAGGTATGTCAGAATCTTGCCTTCCTTGATGACAGTTATCCTTCTAGATCTCACTAAACTACAGGGGACTAAGAATTTAAAGAAAGTATAGTGGTTTTTGTAGTTGGTAGAAGTGGAGGTTTGACCACTGGCACAAACTTCTCTGCTTTTCTTAGTGGTAGAGGGAGAGGGCTCTACCCTCCACACCAGGCAGTGAAAATTTGCAGGAATCCAAAGTTTGACCACAGCCTCCAGCTTAAAGAGGGATGATGTGAGTCCTCACATGTCTGCAGCAGTTCTAGAGACATGTGATCCCAAATCCAAGCTCTCCTCTGCCTAGTGCTTGACCAGGCCGGATTGCTGCTGATGGTGACGCAGGAGATATGCACTCTGCCACTGCTGTGTTTGTGACTCTGCCCTCCCTCGCCCAAGTCCAAGTCATCATATGCTCTTTGGTCTTGCATTTTCAATAAGACAGATGCATAGGTAACATTGGTCAACAAATTTTTACAAAAGTCATGTTACTGAAATAAAATTAGTCATTTCCTATCAATTTGCATGTGCTCAACATGAATATGACAGTCAAATCCTAATTTTGGCTCTATTATTTTTTTTTTGTAATCTGCAGTAAATTGATGTTTACATCACGAAATGTATGCCAATAGTAATAGGCCTACAGTTAATACCTGTAAAAATCAAGTCATAGACCACTTCTTAGATTTCCTCCCTTGTCTCTTGTACAGCTGTTCAGGAGCATCTCTGGGGAATGTCCAGCAGTAGTCAGCCAGCATTGTAGTGGACCATTGTGCAAAAGCACAGCCTTAAGACTCAGTTTCGAAGAGTCTAGAAATAGTCTCCATTCTTGTAGGTGATGAGTGATTTATAAGGCATTCATGAGGCCCTCAATATTGGAACAGAATACCAGAGTGCTTTCCTTTCTGAAGAAAGGCTCCAACTGCTGGTGGCACTTTCAATATCAAGTAATTGTGACATCTTCTTCTAGAAGATTCCATTGTTGGAGGCTTGATCCTAGGAATTCTGCCTTGTTCTTGGATAAGTCCAAATCACGAACCAGGTCATTTAGTTCTTGCTGTGTTAGTCTGTGTGTGGTTGATGATGCACCACAGTGAAAATCCGGATCATTGCATGCTGATGGAACAAGAGAAGAACAGGTCAGCTTACCTTTGTCTTCATCAGATGAATCAAGAGAATACTCTGCTGGAGGTTCTGGAATAGGAAGTCCCTCACCATGTGGAACTGGTCTCGATGCAGACGGAATGTTTGGGTAGGCTATTCTTGACTTCTTTTGCTTCGTTATTCTGCCAGAAAGAGGAGGAACCAAGCAGAAGTAACAGTCTTTTCTGTGGTTGCTTGGCTCTCTCCACACCATGGGGACTGCAAATGGCATTGATGGTCTTTTGCCATTGCACCACTGTGAAAGCTGTGCTGTCCATGTAGCACAGCATATATGAGGGGCCCAGAGCTTGTCTTGGTCACCAACCTTGCATCCGAAGTAAAGATGATGAGCCTTCTTCACTTGAGAAGTGATACTTTCTTCTGGTTGGCAAATGTTACTTCCCCACAAATAGAGCAGAAATTGTCGACACTATTAATGCACTTTCGAGGCATTACTGTTCTGGATTGTGCCTAAATGGATAAAATAATAACAGTTCTATGGAACAGTAGCTTCAACTGTCTCACACAAAGTCTGAAATATTTTCAATGCTCAAACTTTTCGACAGGGCTTTCTATAGTGCACTGCTGCGTCAGCTTACTTCAGCAGCCGCCTGGCAGTAGTAGTGCATTGCATCAGAAATGATGCAATCAACTCTGGATGATGTGTGCATGATGGTATTATGCAATGAGATGCAATGTTACATCATTCTAGGCTGATTTAGGATGTTGTTGCAGTCCTATGGGATAAATTTTCATGGTGAAACATGTAAAATGAATTCTATGAAATATCTTCAAAATGAGAGCTAATAAAAATTTTTCAGGGTTATATTCATGTTCAGTACACCAAGATACTACAGATCAGGACTTTTTAAGTCAGTAATGATCTCAATGTTGACCAGTGTAATCAGGAGTCCTCTGGTGGTAAGTTGATAAAAGTTGTTGAGATATTAAGCTGTTTTCCGGGTTTACTGTGGGAGATATTTTCCTCACGTGGCTTATTCCATCACATTTTCTGTGTATTGACACAAATCATTTGTAAACTCAATTATTATGTTACATTTATCATATAATGGTAAAGACTACATAAATAGATTGAGAAACAGTTATGCAATGTTTAAAAGAGATATATTTAGAAAAATATAAGTTAAAAAATGGAAAAATATATTCCATGTTATACTATTTGTAAAGGAAGTTGATAAAACACTTAACGTCAGAATAAGATAAAATATTTTGTTAGAGAATGATATTTCATAATAACTTTTGGTATACCAAGAGTAGAGAACATTTTAAACTTTAAGTGTCCCTTATTATAATCTCAAATATGTTAAAAAAGTGACAGCAATTATAAGGAGAGAGAAGTAAATCTACAATCATAATTGGGAATTTTCAGATAATTTTCATTAACATATAAAACAAGTAGACTGAAAATTAGGGGAAATATAGAAAGGTTTAATAAAAAGGAAATCAACAAACATGACCCATTATATAAACAGAACTGCATCCAACAGATGAAGAATAAAGATCTCTTTAGATTGCTCAAAGATAATTTACTGAAATTGAACATATGCTGATGCATAAAACAAGTATAACAATTTAAAATGAATGAAATCATAGAGAATGTGTTTCAGATTCAGTGGAATTAAGATGGAAATCATAACAGAAAGAAAGGTAGAAATCCCACAAATAGATTGAATCCATATAACACATTTCTCATAACTTTTAGATTTAAAGAAAACATCACCAAATTGGAGAAATATGACATATCAAAAGTTGAGGTGCATCTACATTTCTCTAATAGGAAATCTAGAATCATATCTAGATTTATCAAAAAGAAGAAAGACTTAAAATTAATGATCTAAGACTACACTCAATGAAGTTAGATAAATATTAATAAATCATATCCAAACATAACAAAATATAGAAAACAATGCAAAAGTAAACAGTTATTATTAAATTACAAATAATCTATGTGAGTTTACTGCAAAGACCAAAACAATTGTCAAATGTAAAAATATTTACTAAAACTGATCAAGGAAGAGAGCAATAGTTTTATATCATATCTGGGAAAGAACATTATTACATGTATCTCAAATATTCAAGAAATTAAAAATATTGAGGTTATTATGAACAAACAAATTCAATAATTTTGAAAATTTGACTATACCAGTTCTAGAAAAATTAACTTACCAAACCTTACGAGCTAAAGGGTAGAATTGTCAATATAAATTTAATGTTAATATTAATAAGCAGGCTCAGATGCCTTACCTGACTCTACCAAGTTTGAAGAAGGACTATCATCTATATTTTACATAAACTCCAAAAGTAAACAAGAAGATGACAAATTTTTCTTAATTCTTTTTTATGAAATCAACATCAACTTGATATCAAAACTTGACAATGTCATGATAAGAAAATTATATGTAAATCTCATTCATTAACTTAGCAACAAAAATCCTAAACACATATCAACCAACAAAATCCGTTGACATAAAGTGGTTGCTATATCAATAACCAAGTGGGGCATATTTCAAGAGTTAGGCATAATTCAAGGATTCTAGAATGACTTGCAATTTGCAAATCTATCAATATTGGTCAGTATGTTCACAGAATCATGGTAATAAAAATCACATAATTCTCTCAAATTTCAGGAAAATCATTGGATATAATTTAATAACCATTCATTGGAAGCTAGGAGTATGAGAACTACATTAAGATAGTCATGTTCATAAAAGAGCCTATAAAATTTATTACACATGACTGAATTTTATAAAAATAATCTGCTTTTTCACATGTTCCTCCATCTTCTTGGGAAGTTGTAAGTTCCTTTTGGTTGGGAACCATATCATACAATTAATTTTGTATTTGTTTTTGCCACTATACTGAAAAAATAATACACAGTAATTCCAAAGTGAGGAATTTACAGCTCTTTGCTTGAATCCATATTTTATAGTTAGCTCCTTCTCATTATTCTGGTCTACTAAAAGACCATCTTATCAGGGATGACTTCCACAACCACCCTAGTCAAAATGATCCTCTAGGATCTCTCTGAAAATATATTCAGCTACATCACCAGGAATAAATACAGCCAACTGATGTGATTATGCATTCATGTATACATGCATGTCACAATATTTTTTGAGTACCTCTAAGTGCCACAGGATTCTCCTACTACCTGAGGTTAGAGTAGTGTTGAAAACACAACCCTTGATCTGCTTTATTTTGAGAAGGGAGCGATTGTTAAAACAACAAATATAAGCTTCCAGAAAATGATAAATACTTGACGATAATAAATCATAGTAGCAGATGTAAAGCAGGATGGTGTGGTACTTTTTATGCTTGGTTTCCTCCTGTCAATGACAATACCTAAGATTAATAATATAAGTTCATGATTCAACGCAATATATTGTGATAATCACTTTTGACTTAAAGATATATTTCTAAAAATGTAGTAAAAAAGCATATATATTATCATGATAATATTCACTATTTAAAAATAAAAATAAGTGTATTGATCAACATTTACAAGCAATGCATATAGTACCACATATTGAGGACTTTGAAGACTATTTTTCAAAATCATTTTATTGGATTTAGTAGTGGCTATGTATTGGTACTGTGATTTTTCCTTTCCTTAACCACCAGAATTTATCCTTCAAATTGTGGCGTATATACTTCTTTTTTATAAAAGCTCTTGTCATTCGTAGTGGTGCATTACTAATGAGACAATTATTTCTGTACTGGTAAAACATTACTTGAAGCATTTATTATAGCTTTTAGACTGTTAAAGAGTTACCCAGCTATGAATTGCTTACATTACATCAGGTATCATTTGCCACACAGTTCAAAGCTGCTTGTCCTTTCTCAAAGAAATTGTTGCATAATTACAGTAAGTGACTGCAATTATAAACACATAACTTTCAAAAATGACATTTATTGACTTAACTGAAGTAAAGTTGGAAAGAAGTTATTTTCCCCAAACATAAAATTAATAAATATTGCCCTTTGAAGAGGGTCTGAAATACATAAATTTTATAATCTGTATATCATGTATCCATTTGCATATTCTTTTGTTTAATCAACACTTTTAGAGTCAATGTCAATGGAAACACCAGTATAATATAATGGGTGTTAATTAATTTGTCAAGTAGAAAAGTCCAACTCTTTTGCCAAATGTATTTTGATAATGAAGCTGCCAAAGAAAATAAGGGTGAGTGCGCTGCAATTGAAAATGTTCAAGCAGAGATGAGCCAAACGTGTCAATGATATTGTGGAAAGACATTGCTGGGTGGGAAGCCAATTATTCTGGATGAATCTGAAACTCCTACCCATGCTACCTTTCCACCATTTTGAAATCTGAGTTTATGAACAGGGGATTTTGACACACTAGCAAGAACCACTTTGCTGCTAGTTCTATGCCTGGTCTGATAATTTCTGAACATGCAACAACCTTTTGTTAAATCTTGTCATTTTTCACTGTGATCTTGGTGTCTGAGTTTCTTTTTGGACATTGAACCTTGGTCAATTGCTCTGAACTATGAAATATACATGTTTCAATTCTTGTCTTTTCCGGTTATTAATCTAAATGTTGCTTGATCTAATACATAGACCCTCCCAAATGGTGAGTATTTTGCTGGCATGGATTTCTGTCTTCACCTTAGATCATCAGTCCTAGAAGGTCTGGCACATAATGGACATAAAATGAATATTTATGAAATGAATACATACATTCTGATTTTCTACATAATTAAGATTTACATACCTATTTTGTTTTTAAGAGGACTTTTCCCAGTTTGGCCTGCATAATTGCTACCAGACATCTGCCACAAATTTGAGATTTGGGGGTTTGCTCCTATATATCTTGTCCAGAATTATTTCTTCTAACCTAAAGATTCATCACTGGGGATCCTTGCACGCTCACGATGTCTATATGAAGGACTCAGGTCTCTTTGTAACAGCCTTAATTATGTGCAAAAGTTTGTATATGGATTTCTATTTTTTTTTTGAAGAACTGGTCCATAAATTCCACCCCAAGGAGATACCCTAAGGAGAGTATCTATACTCTCCTTGCTATGTCTTGTTTATCCCACAACAATGCCTTTTAATACTAAAACTCAAATGGGAACTAAAAATCTGATAGTGTTTTATGAAAGTAAATGTAGCTTTATGTCTATAATAGCTTTGAGTTGTGTGAAGACTGTCTCTCCTAGAGATGTTTTTCCTCTTGGCACATTCTTTGTAAGAATCAGTATGGCATTTGCAGATGATGGCACACATTTTTCACCACATTAAAGATCTATTTCTGCAAATAATAAATCCAGTAATTTTTTTCCCTCTTCTTCCCCATATGGTTGATTTTTGCATATAGTACTAAATCAACATTAAATGTAGGACAACATTCTCATGACATTGGGGAAACAAGGAATAAACAAAATGATATTTTACTTTATCAAATTAAGAAATAAGTTTTTGGAGAAGTTTTAGGTTTACTTAATATATTTTAGTATTAATATTAAAATCAATAGTGTGTGTGTGTGTGTGTGTGTGTGTGTGTGTGTGTGTGTGTGTGATGCATTAGAAAGATGGCAAAGTTACTATTAGCACAATCTTTGAATTTTGGTTTGGCAGAGTGTATCACCCACCGAAAGGAAACTTCACTTGGCCACTATTTAGGATCAGAAGCCAAAGGGAGAAAGTAGGAAATTCAATTTCGTTCACTCAGTTATAGAATAAAAATGATAGTAATGCTAAATTATATGGTCTATTTCTCATCACTCTAAATTCAGGCATGTTATATAGTTTTGAATAAAAAGTAATTTTATTTGAGAAAATGTTACTGAGTGAGAGTATATTTTACTCGCCATGATTCAGGTTGGGAAATCAGTGTGAACGTCCAGCAATGAAACTACACTTATCAGTCCTTACAACCCAGTGAGTGCTTATTCTGATCAAGTCAAAAGCACATTTTTTTTTTTTTAGTTTGAATACCCTAGTTTCATATTATAGGAAAAAACTGCAATTATACAAGAAAGATTTGCTCCTTCAAATTCTTTTAAGGAGAAGGTAAGAAATGAGCTTTATTGTTTATTACATTAAAATAGCTTTTGTCTTATAAATGTGTTTAAATTGTGTTATGTTAAAATATTCATACTCACATGATGTTGCCTCATGATTTTTTAAGAGAGATTCAATTTTTAAAATACAATCTTACTTTTTGAAATACTTCACTTAAAAAGCATTTACTGGGTCTCCCTGTTGGCGCAAAGGGTTATGTCTCAGCACTATGAAGCTATCCAGAGTCACTTTAGCATGAGTTTGATCCCTGGCCAGGGAGCTTCCCACATGGCGCAGCAGACCTCTCCAGTCTCACCCACTGCTCCCCTCAGCAGTGTATTTTAGTAGATATGCCTGTTCTGATCCCACTCTACCTCTGGTGAATCCTTTTACACCCAACCCCAACAAACCTCTGGCCTACACCCCAGCTTGTGTGCATAAATAAAATAAATCTTAAAAAAAAAAAAAGCATTTACTAAATCTCTGGGATGTTGCCATTTTCTGTAATGTGAAGGGGTAATGCAGAGTTGAATGCTTTTCTCTGCCTGGGGCTGCCTCATCATGAGGAAAACTAATGTGAAAATAACTTGTGTAAAAGAAAATTATGATGGGCTTTATAACAAACATATTAATAAGGTACAAAGAAGGTATTTGTACTTATTTAAGGTTTTCACAAAAATAGTGACTTCCAATTTCATACTGCTAATCGACAAATTTTAATATGTATAAGAATAGTTCAAAATTTAATTGATTTATGTTTTTCTTCTCAGAATTTGACTTCATTCTTAATAAAGATTTCAAGCTGCTAGAGTGAATATTTTTAATTTACCATAATATGTTACCATTCTGGGACAGTGTGATTAAACAGTCTGATTCTTTAGGCAGAGATCAGGAGCAAGATACTCTCTGATCACTTCACGATATGAAATTGACTCATTTCTGAAAGAGAGGTATAACTTGAAGAATTGATCACATTTCCTTTGTACAAGGAGGTGGATCACAAAAAAGTTTTTGCCCAAGAAACTATTGGCTCTGTTGCAATCTATCTTAGGAAGCACTTTTTGTACACAATGACTATTCTCTTATTCTGGTAGGATCCAAGGAAGGAAGTTAAGCACCAATATGTAAATGAAGATGACTTACACAGTGGATGAATGTTTTACAAATTTATACCTGGTTAGCATCTTCCCTTAGTCAACTTTGTTGGATGAAATGTCACAAGTTGCAAGTTAGAGGCTAGATCTTGCTCTTGGGGTTGCTGGTTTTGTTTGATATGCACACGCTGCCAACATCAGTTTAAAATGAGCATCGATTGGCAGGCTTTAATAATAATAAGGCTTTTGAATTTATCAAAATGCAGATTTCTGCCTGCACTTGAAGAACCAAAAAGTGTGATTTAATTTTCCATTTCCAGTGTGGATAGTGACCAGAATCTGAGCAACAGTAGCCTGTTTAGGCAAACATGTTCACTCTGGTGGTTTTCTATTGTTTCTTACTGTCAGCCCAACCCAGAAAAGTGTGAATGTCATTTACTGTTGTAGTTGTACTATTATATGCTGAACCCAGTTCATTCATGTGTGGAAAATTACCTTTAACATACAGTAGATCCTAGACTAAATGGCAAAAATATAAAATAAAATAGAAAGATCTAAATACTTATTGATTACACATGGAGATTAGCTGAGTTAACCCAAGCAATTTGCTTGTGTAAATGTCTTAGCTGGTTACTTTGATTCCTCTGTATTGAAGAACTTATTTCCAACTATTTTCATTCCTTTCTTGATTATGAAATTTGTATTTAAAAGCTGCTATAGATATCATCACATTTCCTAAAACAATATAGTTCTTTGCTCACTTCTCCAGGGTAAATATAAACATGCTACTTTATTCGTCTTTGATTTCCATTCCCTAAACACTCTCTGCTCTGTTCCCTTCCATACTTTGTTTATATTCTTTCTCGTGTGTTTTTTCACATCCCAACCTTTTCCTCTCCTGGAACTAAGGTAATAGCCCCACAATATTCAGAGGAGTTCTCACCCTAAAAGAGAAATTTTAGAAATAGTTGTGTTAATTTATGTAAAAACTGAATAATCAAAATGATAAGGAATTATTACTAAAATGTCTAGATGTCATGTTGGGGTTTTATAGCAATTTTTTAAATTCTTATAGTTGTCAAAGTTTATTATTGATATCATGCATTACATAATAAAAATATGTGAAGCATATACTCAAATATATTGTTATTAAATCTAGATATACAGCATATATTTTCTCTCTTAATCCTGCATATCTGACATTTTTTGAAATTTTTTAGAGTATATTTATGGAAAGGTAAAGCGGTATAGAGTCTCACATTTAAGCAATCATCCCTGCTACATTCTTTTCTCCTCCCTTATAGTTAAGAGATTAGTTTCTATATTGTTGGAAGAGTAGGGATCCAGTCTTATCTAAACTTTAGTAGTACACCTTGCATTTAGTATACTTAAATTTCTCTATTTTTAAAAAACAAATGTAGTGTGTATGAATTACTAAATGATTCACTGGTTTAAGCAAGATAAAAATAGCTCTCTCTACTAATCAAGTCAGGGTGTAGGTACTCTGAGACTGATACTGGTCTACACTGCTGTTATCTGTCACATCTTCATTCCAGAATGGCTTCATCCTTGACACTGGATTGACCAAATGCTTGATAGTGATCAACTTCCCTATCCATATGGGGATATAGTGGGAGAAGGGATTAAAAACTCACACCTTATGTTCTTATCTTAATGAAACTTTACCCATAAATTTCCTTAACCACGACTAGTTGGAAGGGAAGCTGGAAATTCAGTCACTTAGTTGGGTATGTTGCTAAGTGGAATAAATTTTATTTATGTTCCCAAACAAGAACAGGAATGCAGGATAGTCAACTTATAGTCTGTGTGCAACTGGGTTGATAATAAATTGAATTTTTTTTCCACAGAAGTTAAATTTGAGTAGGAACAATATTATCAATCTTTATTTTAAAAATAAAGGTATATATAGAAAGTTGCCTGCAGAGAAAGTAATAGTAAAGTTTACCCATATTATAAGACACTTAAATAATCTTGTTTTATGGAGAAATAATGAAAAAAGAAAATTTTCTTCTTAATTAGTTATATAATCTATCTAATTTATGTCATGTATACACATGCTTTTTCTCTTTTGTCTTTCTATTATGTATCATTATTGGGCCACAGGGCCTGTGCCCTAATATCAATGTGAAAAGTAGGAAGAAAAAATGAAAAGGAAAAACTACCTTTCATGCTACAAATGATTTATTTTTCTATTGATTACCAATCACCCACAAAACAATTTTATATTTGCTTGAATTTTTGCTGTATAATCTAAGGTTTACTTTTTTAACTAGTTAATTTTTATACTGTTAATTGAAGAAAATTCAACATATAATAAGACCGATCAAGATTTATATTGTTATTTTCTTGTAATTTCAACTGTGTTATTGGAGCTGTTAATACCCTTCCCAGACTTGTCACTTTCTCCCTCTTTTTCCTTTCTCTCTGTATTTTTCATCACATTGAAAATAATTCATTTTTCGGGCCTCCCCGGTGGCGCAGTGGTTAAGCGCTGTGCTGTGGAGCTGTTGGCAGCAGCGATGCGAGTTCGGCGCCCAGCCGGGGAGAATCCCACAGGGTGCAGCAGACCTCTCCTGCCTTACCCGCTGCTCCCCTCAGCAGTGTATTTCTGATCTGCCTATTCTGCTCCCCACTCTGTCTCTGGTGAAGCCTCTCGCCACTCCACACCTCTGGCCTGTACCCCAGCTGTATGTATAAATAAATAAATCTTTTAAAAAAAAAGAAAATAATTCCTTTTTCTTGTGATTCTCCTATAACCCAAATAACTTGGAGTCAAAACTCTTTATTTTTATATTGGGTAAGGCAGGAAATAAGCAAAAGGTGGAAAAAAGAACAAGATCTTCAAATTATAAAGGGAGTGAGGTTGATGCTATAAATCCTCAATATATCTTTAGCAAGTGAACGAATACATTAAAAGCTAACCTTTAGTGAGAAAATCACTGGGTCTTGCCCCACTGAAACAGAAAATTAGGTCTTAAGTCCTGCCTGTGCTTTAATTTTCTTTGCAATTTAGATCACTGATGTAGACAAAATGCCGATTGGAAAGCCTTCTTTTCATCCATGCTCCAGCCTATTGGTTCTCACACTGGCTACACACTGGAATCAGGGGAAGCTTTTAAAAAATTCTAATATCTGAGCCTCTCTCAAGAGATCTAGATTTAATTGGTCTGGCTTAGAGTACTGGAATCCCTCATGATCTTTCTGTACATCCAAGATTGAGAACTACTTTTAAGCTTAATAGTTTTCTAAGTTTTGTGAACATAAGTTTCACCAGTGGAGTTTTGTTATAAGAGCTGATGTCATGACTCTTCTTTTAGAAATTTACCTTTCTTTGGTCATCCCAATTTCTAATGGTACAGATAACTGGAGAACTAACCATATTTTGAGTTGACTGAAGATTAATAAACTTGGATGTCCGTGTGTCCTCTGTATTGTCATCCTATTTAATCCTCTCTTCTGAGCTACACATGTATTACTCTGGTGCTTGCCTCTGTTCTTTTGGCAGAATTTTCATCCCACAAGAGATGAAGTTATCACACCAGGTGTGGAAAGTTTAGCTCTGGTTGTTTCCCGCACAGTGATGCACAGGGATCAGAATCGGAGACTTGGTGTGGGACACAGTAGCTGGCCCACCAGATCCCATGTAGGCAAAATTGCCATGAGATTTATACCTTGTCATATATGACTCTTAAGCTTCTTAAAACCTATGTTTTTCTTTTAATGTTAGTTTTACTTAGTAGTAGATTTTAAGTAACAGCTCTTGAGTTGACGTATTTTGAAAACTTCTAAAATAGAATATTAAATATCATTCCATAATAATCTAGAAAGAATGAGGTAAAGTAAATATGGTTACTATTTTCTTTTTGGAAGGCAAGAGATAAGCTGGGGATAGGATATTTTTGAAGTGTAGAAAAATTATAGACTTCAGATACCAAATGCATAGAAATATTAAATGAATTTATTTACATATGTAATTCAAGTATGTCAATGATTAAGATTGAAAAAGGCAGGCGTGGAAAGCCAATCATATGTATACATACACACACAAACACACACACACATACGCAATTATACATATGATTATATATATGTGTGATTATATATATACACCTATACATATATAGGCACTTATGTATATATATACACACACATATATGCACATATACATATACACACACATTCATATATAGTTTTTTTTTTTAAACTCAGATTGACGGTGTAAATTGTCCCGAAATCACTGGGTAATTAAGCAACCTTCTGTATGGTCTTGAAGCAGCAGCCTCGATGCTACATAATTAATAATGTTCTTTTCAAAGTATGAGTGATAATCCCTTGATTGAATGCTCCAGTTTCATTACATTACTAAATAAAATGAAACAATAATTAGAACAATGTGCAAGGTAAGGGAGGTCCATATCATTATGTGTTTGTATGTAGGGAAGCAGAAGAATTAATCAAATGAAATGTGAAATTATTGTGGATAATTGCAGGCATATGGGGATGATCAGCTTGCTTTGCAATCAGAATTTTGTAAAGGGACAATACATGTGCTTATCTTTCCTTGATGATGCTTTGTAAATTCTGCATTATAACTGAACTCTGATATCTAGAATTACAACAAAGTCTTCATTCTTTTTAGAGGTTCTTAAAGGTGTCTGTTGAAAAATTGAACATTTCCTTTTAGTTAAACTGTATTCCCAAATTCCCTTGTGAAAATTAATTTTTCTTTTCTTTACACTTTCATAATAACTTTTTAAAAATATATATATATTTTTATTGTTATTTATGTCTTTTACATTTTGTATTCCCCTTGGGTAGCCCACCACCAACTCACCCGCGATCTATCTCCATGATCCCCTGCAATCAGCTGGGGGGGGGAGGGGAGGCGGAGGGAGGGAAGGAAAAGGGCACAGGATGGAATAGAGAAGAGCGCAGGGGATCATAATAACTTTTTATATGATTCCAGAAACATTATTTTACTATGGTCTTCTTTTACTCTCCCATCACCAGCAATACCTTATAACTGCCTTACATTTTATTCTTCATTTTATCTCCCCACACTAAATAATATAAATGACATATTTTATCTTCAATAAGTACTTGATTTCTTCATATAAAATACATAATGAGGAAATAATTTCCTTTCTTTGTGCAAAAATTAAAAACTAATTCTATTGATCCATTTGATAATTGTCATTTATGAGTGAGATATGGATGCAACACAAGCCAAAAAATATGCACAGTAAATGAAGAACTAATAGCTATGACATCAGAATTCATATTCCTAATTGCTTATTAAACAAGTTTTAAATACTCAGATGTTGGTGGGACACCTTAAACACATAGGAGATAAATGCTTGCTAAACATATACTGTTGATATGGAACTATGTTGCATATTTTGAGAAATAAAAAGACAAAAATGTCATCCGAAATAATCAAGCAAGTTGCGCACTGCCCAGCTGTAGAAAGAGGGGGAGGGATGTATTCATACATAGGATGATGGGGAGGGCAATCCATGGAGAAGTGCCTGACATTCATATGTAGTTCTAGTTTTCTATCATCTTGAATAGCAACATACCAAAGGAATATTTCCTGTTGTTTTGAAAATTCAGCAGGGACTCCAATATTATGGAAACTAAGTAATAAGTATTCCTGAAAAAGATATGATAGACACATTTTGGCATGACTTGTTAAAAACGGGTCAAACTAAGTCCACTAATTTTTGTCTGCTTTATCCATTCCGACCATGCACAGCCTTTATAAACAAAAGTCTAGGGTTTGGAGGCCAGGATGGTCAACCTCATGCTAAGAAGGATGGCATTTTTATCTTCTGTCTTGTAAGTTAGAGAGATCCCAGGAAAATTTCCTGTAGAGATTTCATAATGTCTTTCCAAAGAGAATAATATTTGTTTTCTGATGAGATGCTTGTGGAACTGAAGATATTCTTAGTGCACCATAATGAAGATTGTTAAAAAGCTTGCTTGAGTTTGGGGTGCATTCTCTACATGAAAGATTTCCAACGTTGGGAGATCTTTACAGCTGGGGAAAATGAAAGGGCAAGGTGAGAGTAGATGGACTCCTTCAGGTCAGAGAGGGAAGAGCGTAGGAACATTTAGATGGTCAAAGGAGTGCTGTGGGATGTGATGGGTTTGAGGGCAGCCACTAAAGGGAATGCTTTCTAGGGAAAGGGGGTCAGTCAATAAGAGGGGCCAGTGGGCAAACTACTTGCAGACTATCCCAAAAGTGACTGGGAAATTTTCAAAAGGAGTCTGAGGGAAAGTGAATTTAAAGAAAACTATGACAGATGGAAGTCTATACAGGGTGTATCTGTATTTCTCCTATGTTGCTTTGAACAGAAATATAGTAACAATAGGGCCATTTTAAAAAATCTGATTGACACTGCTTTCCACTTCAACCTTGTTTTGAAATAAGAAAATATTAGGGCAAAATCAAATCATAAAGAATTCACTTGTTTTTAGACTTTAAGGAATTAGAAAGCCTCTTTCTGATGAACAACAGCATAATAAATACTGTAAATTTCCATGATACTGGGAGGGGGGAGAGGGGAATTGAAACTGTCTATAAATGCTTTATTAAATGCCTGTTTAGTACATATGTAGCCTGTGGAAGGGTTGGGGTATCTTCATCACACCAGCTTAGAGTGATTCATCTCAGTAGCTGAGTCAAGAAAAAGGGTCCTCTTCCCTTAGATTGGTGAGAGAGGAAAGAAAAATATTTAAGTTATGGGTACAGTTTAAAGAGCAAATATCAAAATAGAACTATGACAATGAGAGGCATTTGTTAGTGGGAATGTTACTAACAGAGGGTGTGGAAAACACCAGAAGAGCATCTAGACATCACCCCAAAGGATAACTGCTTCTGTAATTTTTCTTTGTTCCATGAAAGTATCTATTTACTCATCAATCATGGTTTAATATTTCTCTTTGAGATAAACTAGGTTAATCCCATTAGTCTTCCCCAATCTGCTTTCCATTACATACTTGTGCTCTTTTTCATTCTTCCACATGTTTATTCATTTCATCATTTTTCCTTTGGCAATCATCCATGGAGGACAACCGCAGAGGTAATTCAAACAAACATGAGGAGCAGTTCTTTCTAAGACAAATGTCCATACCACATTGTCAAGTCATTCTCTGGGGTACAGAATTACTTACTAATTGAGAATACTAACCTCACTCGGTTTTCTGGTGTATGTACAATATAAGGCAACACGGATTATTTGGATTCCAGGTACCTGGATGTACTGTAATGGTTGGTGTTCAGTTATATTTAAATGACTTTAATTAAGAGATAATTTCCAGCATTATAGAAATGTCTTTCAATTTGTTAAGAAGGTTTCTTTGTTTATATCCAATATGCTAAGTTCATGCACAAATCCTAATTATCATGATGATGAAAACTTAATTGATCACTCAACTAATGTTTATTAGTACTTACTAATACTATTTGTGACCTTATAGCATTAATTAAAACACTGTTAAATTAAAATGTGGAGCAGGTCAGTGATTCAGCCACTTTTTAGTAATTGTAGTCAACAAATTGTGGCCAAATCAAAACAATGCTCAGACTTTATTTGCTATAATCCTCTTCATCATTTGAAACTAGTGACCTCATTTTACTTAGAAAATGCAGTTTTGTTAGTTTGTATACAACTGCATACATTTTTTGACTATTGCTGTTTTTTGTTTATAGTCTCTTTTCCATTTATGCTGTATAATCAGCTGTATATCAAGATTCTGTTGTTAGCCCTGATTTAAGACTTTCCTATGCATTTTCTCTACAGATCACACCTAATACTATAGCTTTTCTATAGCTGACACATGTGCAGGTAAGGATTCATAAATATTCATATTTAATCTTGTTACTGAATTTGTATATATGCAATTTACCATTACATTGCCACCAAAAATATATCATAATGACCTCAAATCTAAATTATCAGAAATCAAACCCATCTTTTCCCTACCCTCTATTCCAACGTTCCATTATTATTTCCAGTCTTAACCAATCCTGAGTCTTCCTTGATTTCTTTATCTTCTACTCCCCAGATGCAGTCAAAAGGTCTTTTCATTATTGTTTCTCAAATATGTCCACTTCTTTCCTTCCAAAACATGATTCAGGCCACATGTTTTCTCCTGGAAATAGATTCCAGATTTACCTTCCTATTTATTTCTCCCATTACAGATTACATAATTGTACTAATATTTATCATGGCAGTTTTGTTTGCTTCACATGGAATTTATAGGGACCCCAGATTTAGGGACCACTGTAATCAGGGATGACTTTAATTTATTTTGATTACATCTGCAAAGACCCTGTTTCCAAATAGTTTCTTCACAAGTACCAGCCAGGATTAGGACTTGAGCATTTCTTTTCCAGGATACAATTCAACCCACAGTAACACCTATGTTACATTTTACTTTATCAGCTTGAAAGATTAACTTTGCAATCATATTTCTATTTCTGAAAATAGAATATTGTCTTGGAAGAAATGGGTCTTCAACAATATGATTTCTTTCCCTACGATGTTCTTTGCTTTATTTGTCAGCTATCTCCAGTACTTATAAAATTACCTTTCCACCAGAAAGAACCTTCTTTTTCTACTCTGAGTAATCCCTTCTTATCTTGACTTTCTAACTTCTCATTCCAGATCTATTCTCTTTCATTATTTCCATCTATTCAATAGAACCTGAAAGACAAGCTTCTGCAATCTGTAGTGGCATATACTCACGGTGCCTATTCTCTCTTAAAACTAACTTTAATCAAGTTTTTGCCTCCACCACTCTAAGGCTACTGTCCACCCAATGTCATCAATGTCCTTGCTGTTATTTCCGGTGATCAATTCTTTATCTTCACAGTCTTTCACCTCTTAGGAGTAAATGTCATGATTAATTGGGTGCTCTTGATTTCTCTCCTAACTCGTGGTCACAACATGTTCTCTTTTGTTCTCTTCTTCCCTGCCTCAAAGGCAGGAGGCTAAGATGTTGCTCCCTTCTTCCTCTTTAACTAACTCAAATATGGTGTTTTTTTTCTAGCCTTGTGACTTTAAATACATATTCAAATATATGTTGATGACTCTTACGTATATATGCACTTATGCATATACATACATAGTATATGCACTTGATGATTCTCAAATTAAAACTATCCAATTGAGACTTCTTTCTTGAACTCTAGGTTTGTTTATCAACTATTTGATATTTTCACTTGGATATCTGTTAAATATCTTAAATATAATATTTCTGAACTGCCAGATTATCTCTTTTCTTCCCCCTTATCCCCCAGACTCTGTCCCCTACTCAAAAGTGAACCTTATAAATCAGCCTGTTCTTGAAGCATTCATCGCTGGTTCTACTTTTGGCAACTCCATTCTTACTCAAGTCAGAGGTTTGAGTGAGTGGAATTTCTTCTATTTCTTGAACATCCCATATAATATCTGACAGACAATCCAGTTGAATTTATAGTCAAATTACCTCTCAGATCTGACCCTGTCTTTCTCTTCCCTGTTATCACCATGTTGAGGTCATGGATTTCCCCCTCCTAGATTATTTCTATACCCTCCTACCTGACACTCAACCCTTCTTCTAGCTCTTCATCTATTCTCAGGAGAGCATCTAGAATGATCATTTAAAAACAAGTGTAATCATGTTACTCCCTAAACCAAACACTAAAATTGTTCTCCATTTTATTGAGTGGAAAACTTAGAGGCTTTGCAGTGGTTGACAAGGCAGAAGCTGATTCGAGTCCCCTTGTCCCCTGTTCTCTTATAATTTTCCTGCTTTGCTAGTTTTGTTCCAGTTACTTTTGTCTCTTTGCTGTCTGAGGATGTTTGCACCAGCTCTGATATGTGGTGCAGACACACACCTCTTCAAGCTATTGCTCAAAATTCACTTTCTCAAAGAGATACAGACCATATATAAAATCAAATTATTCTCCACTTCTCTTTATCATTATCTCTTTATATCTTTCCATATTATCTGTCTCTTTCCAATATGCTGCCTTATTTACTTATTTAGGGTATTTATTTCTTATTGTTTGATAGAATGTTAGCTCTTAGAGATTAGTGACCTATGTCTATTTTATTTAGTCGTATACCTCAAGTAACTAGAGAATATCTAGCACATAATAAATGTCCACATTAATATTTTTGAGTGGCTTAATAACTAAGCAGCAATGTATTTTTTAGTAGTAGTATCACAGTAGGTGCTTAGAATGATGAAACTTGTTCATTTTACATTTATTTATGGATAGAATTACAAGAACAAATATTGTCATTAAAATAGGCACCATCACTATTACTGACCTTGTTTTCTAAATGCTTAGGTATTTCTTTATCATAATTCAGTTTGATACTTATCTGTGTTATAGGTATCTGTGTTATAGGTGCTATAGGTGTCTATAATTGAGGTTTACAAGATTAAGTAACTTGATCAGACTTTAGCAGCTTGTACAGTGGTAGAACTCAGAATCAACACCAGGTCTGTGTGGACTGAAATACCACTTTAACCATTCCATGATATTACCACTTCTATAAATACTCAGGGAAAAGACAGGAAGTTTCTTTCTTTCCTCGTACACATATGCTCTTTCATATGTAGCTGAGTGGCACTTTTTTATGTGAGACAGCTGCTTCTCATTGAGCTCTGAATTTGTTAGTCTAGATTTGTTAAAACTACCATTGATACTGTTATTGTTTTTTTTCTATTGTCATCAACGTCATTTTTAAAGCAATCTGTGGTACATTGAGAAATGCTTCTAGGAAATAGCTGCAACTCAAAAATGGCACTTCAGAACTAAGTAATTTAATATTTCACAGAGGAATGTACTGAATGCACCAATTTCCTCAGGGCTTTGGTTGGGCTCACAGACGTGACAATGTGCTACTCTATAATAGGGCTTGAGTGTTCCTCACAATGGACTTTTTATGTAGGTGGCCCAGAAATCATTGTGATATTCACCTTAAAGAGGATTCACTCTCTGTCTTATTTATTTGGCTATATATTTTTTTAAATACATGTACTACTATTACTTGAAGCTGATGCTCTAAAATAAATAATTTTCTTTTTTATATATTGATAATTCATACATGAATATAAATCATATATTACTTTCTGGAAAAAAAACATAAAACTTCCTTTCCCATAAATGATTCCACCCTTATTATGAATCTATACTCCAATTCAGTTTCACTTTATTAACAAGCTTTTATAGGCTGTCTTTACAAGATTTCAAATTCTGGGATAGGAAAAAAAATCTTAGCATTAATCTGATAGAATGCACATATCTAAATATAATGAATAACCTGCAAAGCTCCCGACCAGTGAGACCAGAAGTAACAGGAAAGACTGAAGAAATTATTTTCACCATGATTTAATTTCAAATGTTCACAATTTTAAGCCTTTAGATTTTAAAAATCTCACTTTTCCAAGACGACATATACCAAATTCACAAATAAAGAAGAAATGACATCTCAAGTAGAGTGCTAATCTGGTGACAAGTTTTTATTTAGGAAAATATTTGCTTAAAGAATGCAGGATGAATAAATACACAGTCATTATTTACAGTGGAACTGTTTGCCAGTGGTCTATTATGACAGAATAATTGAGAAATTCTTACAAGGAGGTTAATTATTTAAACCTGATACTAAATCTATGTGCTTGGATAGAATGACAGACAAGAACTGTGGTGTGAGGGCTCAATGACATCTGTTCTCAAGAGAACCCAAACTTTAGGAGAGTTATTAAACTATTTTGATTAACTTGAAGTTCAGATATCAAGAGCTATAACTTTTGTGAATGAGATTTTATTACTTAGAGAAAAATACAGTCAAAATTTGCAAATTGCCTAGGAAAATTGAATCCCATGTATGCAGAAATTTTGGGCTCTGAAATTTGGGGTCATTGAAATACAGTTTGTTTATTCTTACAGCATTTGTTTTTTAATTAATGATTCCAATATTTTGAATAAAATAGTGTGATGGGGGAAATGTTATATGTCAAATTCCATACCCCAAACATAGTCATAAAATAAGAAATCGAACACTAAAAATATGCAGATTGGAAAAACAATTACAGATCTCTGCAAATTTTTTGTTTTCCTTAGCTGGGGGATTTGTTCACATAAATACGTCCATTAGATTACTTCAAACATTTTATAATATAGACTTTCCAATCTCATATCAACAATAAACATAAGCATTATTGAACTTGGAAATACTTGATTACTGTGTATAACCTACACACACCTGTATTTGAGGTCAATAAATAGTCTTAAACTGACAGTCACTTCGTAGCCCAAAGTGATGAAGGGATTAATTCTGAAAAGTTTAAGCCTAGAGATCAATATCAAAATTTATAATGGTTTTTAATAGGAATTTTGTTTAAGCACACATAAGCTTTTTAGCTGGGAGAAAAGCAGTTTAAAAAGTTGGCTTGTGATTCCTCATCCCTAGAGAAAGAAAGAAAGGTAAGTGACCTAGCATGATCTTACAAGCACCATGATAAGTGGACTTCCTAGCAAACAGACAAATGGTGCTGGTTAGTAGTCTGGGGCTTATCAATGGGATTCTCTCAGTGGGATATTCCTGCTTAAGGATTTGTAAGGAGAATGAGTTAAGTCAGACTCCTTTTTGCCTTCCAAACAACAGACAGACCGTAAACTTGAAATATATGTTTCCACCTTTTGGACTTCACCAAACAGCAGGTGAGCCTTACATTCTTGCCACTGTATCAGCTATGTTATTATGAGCACACAACATTATTAAGGGAGCTAGGAGGCTCAGGTGCTGTTTGGTCATTTTCTCTCTGCCTGCCTGCCTGCCCTCTGAATCCTGTCCCCTGTTTCAGCATTAAAGGCATGTCAAACATAGTTAAGGCTCCAAGGTTCTTTTCCCATTTTCCTGAATCAACAGTGAATCTGCCCAGTCTGGGATGGTTATATAACAGGATGGTTTATGATAAACAAATCTGTATTGTAAGAATTTATGAAGCATGACTTCTTAGAAAATGTCATCTATGCCATATAACTGTCTGCAGGTATAAAGTGCAGATGTTTCATAAACCAGACTCTCTCCACCCTTTGAGTTGTTCCATAAACTTCATGGGAAAGCTCATATTTCTCTGCGGCATAGAGGACATGCCCAGTTTTGACAGAAAAGACACAAAGTCATGAAGAATTTTTCCTATCTCTCCCTGCTCCTTGACTGATGTATCTTGGAAATCACTAGCAATGGTTGCTATGAAGAACTTTTTTGATTTTACAGTGTTTCTCTCAGCATTAGCTAGCAAATCCACAGCATTCACTTCATGCTTTATTTTTATTAATAGTTCACTCTTTCTATAGCAGATATATGTTTTTTTAAAATTGCAATGTTAAATGTTTAATCATTCTAGTAAGAAATATTTAATATGTCTTTAATAGAGCTAAGATATTCTGTTACTACTAGATGTATAGTCAATGCTTGAGAATTAATCCCCCCACCAAAAAAAAAAAATCTTTCTTCGGTAGAAATTATATACTTTAGTAAAGGGCTTTATTCTCCTAGACAATTAGATTTATCATTCCGTTGATCTTTTAATATTTAATAATATCACAGTAATTTGAATGTTAAAGGTCTAAGAAACATATTCCTTGTAATTAAAGCTATAATTTATTATTGTTAAATTTTAATTGCATTTTCCATCTGCATAATCCCATCTTCTCAAAGCATCTAAAAAGATTGAAACCTCAGATTTTTAATTTCTAAGTCATTAAATATATTTTGGTGCTTTTATATATATATTATATATACATACACCATATATATAATATATGTAGTATATATAGTATATATAATATATAAATATATTATATGTATTTATATATATAATATATTATATATATTTATTTATATTTAGTTTATTGCAAGAGATTAGTTTAACTAGAAAGATATGAGAGACCAACAAGAAACATAAGAGAAAGAACCTTTCAGTTGTTTCTCAAAGCCCCAGGGAAGCCTACACCCCAAGGAACAAAGAGAAAAACCCCAGAAAATATGTGTTCAATTCTAACCCAAAGAGAAAACAAATATTTAACTAAAGGTTGCTTATGTCAACTGTGAAATTGCTGAGGAAGAAATTTCATGCAGAGTGCAAAGTGAGAAGTAAAAGTTTGGAAGGGGATTAAGAGAGATTATTTTTACATTATGTCTCAACTTTGTCTTTAATTTGCTTATTGAACTCTGTTGATATGAAGACTAGGCCTAATGAAGCCAGGGTTTAAGACCTGAGAACTTGAGCCTATTCCTCTAATTCCTCTTGTACGTAATCATTATTTTGGAACATGTAAGAGCTTTGCAACTGCTACCACATGAAAATCATCTGGTAATCATTAATAACATTTTGCTAATTATGCATATCAGCTTATTTTGTGCTAATCAACACTATTGTAAGGACATACTAGTAAACAGTTTATATAACAAGAATATATTAATCAGACATACAATTTATTTTACAAAATTCACTAAATTTGATTTACAATTGGTAAAGAGATTTCTAGAAGAAATATTTCATAAAATTGTTATAAAATTGAATGAAATCATAGACCTGTTTTCATAAAAATGGAGGAAGATACTAAAATCAGAAGAAACAAATATAAGATTACCTAAGAAAACTAGAAGAATAAGTAGAAATATTTTCTACACACACACACACACACACACACGCACACGCACACACACACACACATCAAAAGTAATTTATACAAGTACTCATGCATACATTTTATTGAGTATGTGTTCAAGATAGTCATCAAATCAGTGGGGGAAAAAGAATGAGTTAGTAATTGATACTTGGAATTACGATAAATATTTAAGAAAATTCATTATATCCATATACCACTCCTCATGCAGAATCAATTGTAGGAGCGCTAACATTTGAAAGTAAAATTTAAAAACAAATCTCTAAACTAAAATGTTATTGCTTCCTGTCATCTCAGAATATGGGAATCCTTATCAAACAAAAAAAAAAAAAACAGTGACAGAAAGCATCATTAATAACAAACAACCACAACGAAAGAGGTCGGCTTGGTAAACATTAAAAAAAAGTCATCAATATACATAATAAACAAGATAGAATGTTGAATACCAAAGCCAGCAAAAATATTTGTCCAAATAAACCAAATCAAAGATTAAAATTCTACTTAAATGAAATATGATTGCAGTTCAATAGGAATAACAAATGCAATAGAAAATGATCAAAACACACCGAATATTTATAGAAATAGAAATGTTAATATGAAAGAGTGGCAAATATGTATGAATATTTAAATATAAACTTGTTTTTTCTTTAACTAGCAATATAAAGAGCATGAAACATAAAGCAAAATATAAAATGTTAATTTTGAATTATTCCTATTCAACTCAGCAAAATATATTGCTTTCCTTACCCTTATACAAGATATTCACATCAGTTTTTATTTGAAGGTAATGAACCAGTAAAATGGAATTGGCATGCTTTTTCATCCAGCAATATGTTTCACTTCAGAAAACAAACACATTCTCTGTAGCTATAGCACATTTAAAAATTTTGCAAAATGGCACTAGTAAGACCTTTGACAAAAATTCTTTATCTCAATCAGCACAAGCATTCTTGTTAATCGACTTGATTAAAGCAGTATATCTGAATCATGCTTGCATTTTTATTTATAATGTGCAAAAACTTCAAATATATGTAAAATTTATTCTGCTAATTAGTAAAACCCTTGTCAGAGAAATTGTCATTAATCTGGATCTGGCTTCTTTTCAGGACACTACATTAATATTTTTATCTATTCTATAACATGAGAACAAGTCTGTTGGTTTATATGAAACAAAATTCACAGCTACATTTTATTCTACAACATTTTACACTGCATGAAGCTCATATGTCTCTTTGTACCTTAAAACTGCAAATGAGTCTATAAATATAAGACAAATAAGTCAAAACACATTATATATATGTAAGTGTATTGTATACTTAGTCATTGAGTCAGTTGTGGCAATCGTTCTTCACATTTATGTTTTACTTACCATTAGTGACCTTCATTAACCTTCAGAGTGACTATAGTTTGTGGGGATGTTTTCTCCTTTCTGAGATGAAAATGTTCAGGTTAAAAGAACTTAAGTGATTTGTTCTAATCATAGGAATCCTTGGTGGTAGAACTACAATTCAAGTCCTTATTCTCAGTTTATCCTTTGAGTCTTTAATCTTTTAAAAAATTTAATTTGGGGGTTACATTTTTTTAGTCGGTCAATTTTAAGTCAAAAATGTTGGTTAACAACTTTTTCATTTAAGAAACAACTTATCAGCCCTGGGCATCATTGAATTGCAAATTGCTTCAATTTTGTCTCATTATTTTTAGAATGTGCTGATATACTGACGAACAAAATGGTCATGAAAGATTCTTTTCATGACTCCTAGGAACCTTTCTAAAAACATATAGAAGTAGAGAAATATTTCTCATTTATTTTCACAAGGAGAATTTGTTGCATATCTACCATTAGTTTTGACAGAGATGATACTGATAATTCTCTATATTTAGAGAGAGTAAAGATCACAAAAGTTAGACTTTAAACAGAAACATGCAGAACATTTTCTACAATTATGTAAGTGAGGAGTAGAAACACCCAATGGAAAAATACAAAATATTAGAAGAATATGAAATGAAGGAAGTCGGTTAATTTTATTTACAAAGCTGAATTAGATGTCAGTTAGGTGAATGGGTTTTAGGGCAGATGGTGGGTGAGAGAAGTGAAAAATACTCAGGGTGAGTAAACAGGTGTCAAGGCCTGAAGTTGTAAAGGGGAACACTGATTTCAAGAAAATGAGGCCAGTGTGTATTGGGGGTAATGAACAAAGGGAAAATTAAGATAAAATAATGAAAGACTGGGAAAAGGGGGAAAAATAAATAAATAATGAAAGACACTGAGTCAACCACTAATTGTATCCTTGTACATCTGTGGAAGCATTAGGTTTGAGCAAAATTCAACAGCTGGTTCAATACAAGGATTAGACTGAATTATCTATGATCTGATAAGACTCAATGTTGACAGTTTGACAGTTGCCACAAAAAGATTCCAAGTGGAAACTAAGTTCTTCATGGGACCATGTAGTTCTAGATCAGTAGTGATGACAGGACTCTTAACAGTCAAAGACGAGAGAAGAATTCATTGGATGTCTCATTCTTGCTTTCACATAGATGAAAATAACCTTGAACTTTGTCAATGTGCCAAGAATTTGAATATTGCCATAGTTTAATATCAATATTAAGCACCTGAAGTTTATCAAAAGCATACCTGCTGTATATTTTTGCTATAGATTTCAAATATCTTCCAATTTTCCTCCAGACAGCCTGACTATAACCATACTTGTTAGATAATAAATTATTTTCCCCACATCTTAAATTAGGATTGAAAAAAGAGTCAGAATTTTACATCAGTGTTTAATTTGAAAAATTCTATTCAATAACTTCAAATTACATATACCTTGGCCATATACTAGAATTTCATTCTGTCATACAGGTGTTTCTTTTTCTTGGGCATCTAACACCCCAAATGCTTATCATGGTTCACAAGGTGAAACATTTCTTATTAGAAAGGAGAATGGTAGTGAGAAGCATTTGTCAGCTCTTTAAAGCCTTGAGAAACAGTGGTTGCTATTTCACCCTTGAACCTTTAAGTCACATGGGGTGGGTGGTGTGATTTTTTTTTTCTTAAGATTTTATTTTATTTACACATACAAGCTGGGGTACAGGCCAGAGGCGTGGGGTGGCAAGAGGGCTCACCAGAGACAGAGTGGGGAGCAGAACAGGCAGATCAGAAGTACACTGCTGAGGGGAGCAGCGGGCAAGGCAGGAGAGGTCTGCTGAACCATGTGGGATTCTCCCCAGCCGGGCATTGAACTGGCATTGTGAGCTGCTGACAGCTCCACAGCACAGCGCTCAACCACTGTGCCACCAGGGAGGCCCAGGTGATGTAATCTTAAAGAGATGTTACCACATGAGTGTTTTCTTCACTTCCTCAGTTCCCTTGGATTTTCTTCTAACATATAAAGCCATTCATTTTCAAATTATTTAATATTTTAAAAGAATCAATATTTTAGTTAGTGATGGATCAAACCACTAAATTGTGTCTTGTCTTGCCGACTAATGGAAGGACTGAATCCAGACTAATAGTAACCAAACATGTTGCTCTCCTGGAAATTTTTTTTTAAAAGGAGACAAAGCTGCTACATAAATTGAGTTTCTGGTTATAAACTAATCCTCAGTAGAGTATGTAGTTATCATCTCACTGGCACATTCTGACAGTAGTTTTCTTTCTTAAAATGATCACTTACATTTTTCTTTTTCATATTCATGTGTTTATTGAGAAGAGAAATACATTTTTCCCAGCCTTTCATGATATTGAGGGACTTATATGAAATTGTTAATTTCATACTCAAGATCAGAATTAGAGACCCCTTACCAATATATCTTATATTCAATGACTTCTATTCTTCCTCAAATGTCTGATTGTAAGAAATGAAGTTAGAATAAACAACAAGAATATTAATAATTAGAGTTTATATCAATTCTTTTCCAGAAAATGGTATCAATTACTGAGGCATGTTGCTTAAGTTTCACCAATAACCACAATAAAATTATTTAGAATTAAAGTTAGTTTCAGTGATTTCATATGAACACTAAATTGTCATTTTTATGGATGTGCTTAGCTGTTTCAACTTGCTTTATATTAAAATAAATCCAAGTCATGTTTGTATTTATATATATAATGAGAATGGGAGAAATTGGGGAAGGGTAAAAACGCTGATTCATATTAGTGTTAAAGTTTAATTTCTTAGAAGAAATTCTAATGCAAGAAAATAAACAAAAAAGTCCTTAAAGCTATTAAATTAAAAAAGAATATGCAGAGAATTTGAGTGCCAACAAGATCTTGTTGTGTAACCAAGAATCCAGGTCTAATTTTAAGGAGGGGATTTGCAGTTCTTACTACAATAATTTATTTATTAACAAGCTTGTTTCTATTCCTATAAAAAGTCATAGAATGTCACTGTGGGTCTGCTAAACTTAAGCAGCCTGTTTGACTACCAATTGTTATCTATCGTTCTGCATCCTATACAAGGTCAGAGCTGCCCAATTAATTAAGTCATAGCAAAACTTTACAAGGTGCCTTTCATATTAACCAGAAGCAGAAAACTAGATCATTCTGGGAAGACTATGCACCTTGAGGTTTGACCGGGAAAGTTCGAGGGGCTGAGGATGGGTGCATACAACATAATCCTGATTTATGCATCACGAGGTATGACTGGGAAAGCCTGGGGGACCGAGGACTGGTGCATGACAAGGGACCCCAGAAGCTGATGAGTGGAAAGCCTTGTTGATAAGATTAGAACCTTACCCGAGGGTCTGGGGTACTATTTCTATTACAACATTTGGTGGCCAAACAGGTAAGAATTATCTGGTCAGCAGATTCATGCCCCACGAAGCCCCCAATGACAAAAACACATTCTTTAGTTTTACCCATTTTTTTTTCTCCTTGTCCTCCTGACCTCTGTAGCTGATGTTGTATAATTCTGATAATAAAAAGGCCAGGATCTCGCTCATTGAGCAGCTTACTGCATTAGGTAGCCTGTCCATGACTCCCGTGTATCAGTGTGGTGTTGCTCCCAAAGCAACATATCACAAATAATTTCATAGTGTTTCTTCAACTAATTGAAATGTCATGTGCATAAGGATTTTAAAATTTCCTTTGCAAATTGTTGGGAGAGATGCTCTGATAATTTTAAATGGATCTTTCCCTACTCTTCCACATTTTTTTTCAAAGTTGAAGAGAAGGAAATTTTTTTCGTAAATTATTTTTTGTGAAATATGAAGAAAATAAATCTAATATTCATTTGATCATTTAACGATAAGAGGCAGATACTGCTGGATGCCTGCCCAATATCCATTTGTTCTTTTTCTCATTGACAGACACTGATTATTATTGGGGATGGTTATGCGAACAGCTACAAAAGGGAAAAATATCTATTTCTCAATGTTCTTTCCAAATAGATCTGGTGAAGTGACAGCCTCAACCTATGAGAAATAAATGGAAAGGGCTTTTATCCTTCCACCTCTCTAGGTGGTAAAGAGGAGTTCATATAGCAGAGCAGCTAGTCTTCTTGTGTCAGAGTAATACCACTTTTCCACAAAAAGGCTTGGAAATTTGAGAGAAACTGATGGCTAAATGAAGCAGCAAATAAATGGTCACTCTACAGAATCCAGAATAGTTACTAGGGTTAAGAATAATACTGAGAAATCATAAGGGGTTTGCTATACTATTTTCTTACTATTTTTTCCTATAGCTTTATGCAAATACATTATTCACAGTTAAGAACATGAATCTCATATTTCAAACATGTATTCCATGAACAGTTATGAAAAAATGAAGCTGACACTGAATGGCCTATGTTTGCATCTCCTTTACAACAAATGCTGGTAACAACCATTCAAGATTTGCAAACATTAATGGCTCAGGGGGATTTGCCAGTAGTTCTCAATATCAATTGTTGCTTTAATTTGCTTTAACTATGAATTCTTTTTCAGGTTTCAGTAACCTCTAAATTATTGTGCCATTAGATTGTAAAGTTAATCCCATGAACATGTTTTTACAACCAACAAATATACTTCCCTATGCACCATTTAGGGCATTAATGGAAACATTTTCTTTTGAGATAGCAGTAGAGAAGATATTTCATCAATATAAAACAATATTTCTCTAACATTTTTGGAAAATGTTTAAAAATAAAGGGAAGCATTATATCTTTTGCTAGAATGCATTGCCTTATAGTGTTATATAAATTGTTTTCTCTTCAAACACAATATCACTAAAGATTAAAAATGGTTCCTTTCTTAATGAAATTTGAATAACTAATATTATAGCATATATTCTGTTCTGGTTTTATTTTTACATGCTGCTGTTGAGCTGCATTAGAGTTTTATTTGATTTTTAGGAAAATATACTTTGATGATAACAAATTCATCAAAATCTAGATGAACTATGAAATTTTAATATCTTAGTCCTCTTTTTCTACATTAATGTTCCATTTTTACTTATCAATATGCTATTAAATTTACATACAGTTCTTAGCAGTAGTGGTTTTATTGCTTCATAAGAAACAGAAAACATAAATAGTGACTGCTGATAAGTTGCATATTATAGAGAAGGTAGAGTAGAATTATATTTCATAATTTTAGGACCTGAATATAAAAGTAAGACTTTGGAGAGTATATAAAAGTATGTGATGCTCATTTTCTGTTATTATATGTTTGAAACAAATTCTATATATATTTATTAGGCTAAGCTTGTTAATGTTTTTATCCAAATTCTTTCTACTTTTTTATTTGCTTGTTTTATAGATATATCAACTACTAAAATAAGTGTGCCAGAAGTCTATAATGATAAATGTGGCAATCTCTGCTTGTATTTCTGTTAGTGTTTGCTTTGTGTATTTCAATGCTTTATTAAGTTCTGAAATTTTAAATTACATTTTCTAGTCAATTTAACCTCTTTATCTGTATTGAGATTTTCTTCTTTAATTCTAATTTATATCTGATTTTAATATAGTTAAACTAACTTTTGAAAAAGCAGTTTGCCTAAAATATTGTTTTAAACTTATTTTAGTGTTTTTTCAGTATACTTTTTGTTAGCGTATCCACCTATATTCAAGAAGAGATAAAAAATATGAACATATAGATTATCTGTACCTAAAATCCAATATCTAATTGATATTAAACAAAATTTTCACTGACAAATTATAGCAAAAGTTTAATGAACATGTAATACCAATCTTACAATAATTCTCAGATAATTTAGAAGGGAACTTTTTATTATTTATTTCATAGAGCCCACATAATCATACCAAAAACTAGAATTACAAAATCAAATATTTTTGATACTACAAGAAAATAACAAATCAGTAATTTCTCAACCATATAGGTGCAAAAATATTCAATAAAATATTTAAAAGAAAAAAATACATCCTGGACATTTGGTACTGATCCCAGAAATGCAAAATTCTTTCAATAGTCATAAAACAAACAATGCAATTCACCCTCTCAAAATACTTGTCATCTTAATAGAAGCAGAAAAATGTTTTGACAAAATTCCACACCTTGCCATGATCAAATATCTTAGGTAAACAGAAATTGGAGGAGATTTCTCTCTGTGCATATGCATAAGGAAAAACTATGTAAGGATTCAACACAAATGTAGAAGTTTATCAGTCATGGAGAGAGACTTCACTAGAAACAATCTTTGCTGGCACCTTGCTTTTGGATTCTAGCATCCAGAATTATGGGTAAATATTGTCTGCTGTTTTAGCCATTTAGCCTGTGGGACTTTATTATGGCAGCTGGGGCCACATAATGCAACATCTGTGAAAATCTACAGATAAAATCAAAGCAAAAGGTGATATTGAGTCCATTCCTTCTAAAAACAGAAAAATAATAGTCTGAGATACTTTTTCTTACTATTTTTGTTCAACATCAGATTGGAATATTCAGACAGTACAATAAAGAAAGAAAGAAATTTAGAGATTTTCTTTATTTGTAGAAAATATGAAACTTCACATAAAAATTTGGAGTAATCTACTATAATAACATAAAAAAATTGTGTGACAAGAGATTTTGTAAGACTGTAAGATACAGAGTCAATATATAAAATTGAATTGTAGTTTATGATAGCAACAAACATTTGGAAAAATAAATATAAGCCTTACAATTTACAATAGCATAAAAAACTTCCATACTACAAAATATTGCTGAAATAAAAGTCGTAAATAAGTGATATTTATCTTATGGATTAGAAGTTTCAGTATTAAGATATCAACTCTCCTCCAATTGTTCTCTAGATTAAAATAACTGTTAAAAATTCCAATAGCATTTATTTGTAAAAATGAATAAATTATATAAAATATATTTTAAATTGCAAAGACTTCAAATAGCTTATGTACTTTTTGTAATATGAATAAAATGTGGTATCTATACTACCTTATTTTAAAAAACTCACAAAGCTACATTAATCAAGATGATGTGGTATTTGTATAAAAATAGAAAATAGGTCATTAAATTTGATTGGAGTACTCAGAAATTAGAAATACATATATGTGTATTATATATATATGTGCTATTTAGTGGATTTTTGAAATCACCATGGTAATTAAAGATGAAAATATAAACATTTCAACAAATGATGCTACAAAAAGTAGATAGACACATGAAACAAAATTAATTGTAACTCACATCAAACACACAAAAATAATTCTCATGGTCTCATATATCTACATATAAAAGCTAAAACTGCAGTATTTGTAAGTAAAACATAAGAGAAAATTCTTGTGATATTAAAATTAAATTAAGAAATTTCAGACAGTACAAAAAAATAACATCACACTAGTCTAACCATAAAAATACAAATGGATATATGTATAGATGGACTTCTAGTTTGTGGATGCCTAAAAATTCATGTCAGCATATTTTTCTGAAATATGCATGTTTGAAATATTAGCATCACACTGGGAAACTTGGAGGCAACAAACCCCTGTCTACCTCTCCCTAATTCTGGATCCAGGTGCAGCAGTCTTACACCTCCATTTCAGCTTGCTCCTCTTGTCCTCTCCACACCCACAGAACTGGCATTTTGTTTCTGTGAATGCTAATTTTTTTCCATTTTCATATATCTTGCTGTTTGTAGTGGAAAGGGAATAATGAAATGTGAATTCACAAAACCATCTTGACTGGACATTTCCATAGTATCTTTAGATAAATTGCACAAAGAAATCATAGAGAAACAAAAGGTGCATTCTTCTCTGTGAATAAAAGCATAAAAAACATTTTGGCACTATAGCTGTATGCTGGTAGAGCCATGGCGGGAGTGATGTGAGGCTTACAGTAACTAAATTGCTTGAAGGTAGCCAGATCAAAGGGGACGTAAGATGGAAGCAAAACATTTGTCATCTTCATCAGTTGGTCCAAGCCTGTCTCTGGCCTTTTGTTCTTTCAAGCACATTATGTGATTTGTCAGGTTGGCCCACATCCTCTTCAGCTGTTGTCACTTGGAATCCAGAGTGACAGCACCGATTACAAAATGAAAGAAAGCAATGACTACCAAAAACTAGTTAATTATTAAGCAGCACTTTATACAAAACCTTCATAGTCACTAAAATTAATCCTCTTAAGTTTAAAAGGTTTGACTTCAGCCCAAAAGGAGAATTTCTATTATGCTGCCGAAGTATAATCAGTTGAACGATTTTTGGACAAAACATGAAAAAATGTATACTTGCTCTCACTTCAACAAGTTGGCATGCTGTTTCTCCTTGCTGGCAGCTAATACTAGTGGAAAGCAAAAATCTCTAAGCTTTTCATGATCATAGGTTTTGGAGAAGAATGCATCTAAACAACCACATTTCTGAAGTAAGTTAAAAATATTTCCACTTAGAATTAAATTTACATATCTCAGTAGAGACAAGCATTACCAAATCACAAACTCATGCCTTTGTGTTTTTAAAAAGCAGGTAATAAACCACATTTTACACTGGCAAGTCTGGGAGTAAATTATACTAATTTGCTCCCCTTACTTTTATGCAAGCTAAAAATAATGATTAAAATGAGCTAGTACAGAAAATACGAAGGGAAAAACCTTGAGGGCCACACTGTTGTGGTGATGGTGTTCTGAGGTGTTCATATATAAATCCACGCCGAGTCATTTGGGGAGTGATGGTGTTAATGGGATGCTTCAATTCTATTTCTGGAGTATTTTTTTCTTAATCTTCGTATGAGTATTGGATCCTTGAAGAAAGGGGCTCAAAAGTGTTTATTAGAACATTAAAACATATTAATAGCCTCTCTATATGTATGGATATTGTTATGGTGTTAAATGTCTTCTTTATTTTACTTTTTATTAGCAAGGTATAATAGTTTACTCTATACTAATGGCAACAAAACTGGTGGTTTTTAAAACACAAATTTATGAAACTACAGTTCTAGAGGCGAGAAGTCCAGAATAGGTCAGCAGGGTTCTTTCTGGAAGCTTTTTTTGTTTTGTTTTGTTTTTATATATATTTATTTTTTATTTATATTTTTTTTACAGCATTGTGTATTCCCCATAAAATTCCCACCACGATCACCCGAGAACCATTACCATACTCCCTTGTTCTCTTCTCGCCCCTGCCCTGATCAAGTGAGAATCAACTCCCTTCTCTTTTCAACTTTTAGGAACTGCTCACATTCTTTGGTTGGACATCAGTAGCAATGCATCATCTGCCTTGATGTAAAATGTTATGTTTTGATTTATGACACTTCTGCTTCCCTCCTATAAGGACCGATATTACAACGGGTGTGCTCAGAAAATAGAATCATCCCATTTCAAGATTTTTAATATAATCACATCTGCAATATCTCTTTTATCCTCCCTTGTATTCAATGTAACATCTTCACAGGTTCTAGGGTCTAGAGTATAAACATATTTGGGGGGATCGTTCTGTCTGTACACAAATGATTTAATAGAATATTTGTGACTGATTGAAACAAGCATTTTATTTATTTATTCATTTTTAGAACTCCTGTAATATATAGTGGCCTCCCTGGTGGTGCAAAGGGTTAAGTATCAGCACTATGAAACTATCGCTGCCATTGCAGCACAAGTTCGATGCCCGGCCAGTGAGCTACCCACATGGCACTGCAGACCTCTCCTGTCTCACCCTGCTCCCCTCCACAGTGTATTTCAGTCAGTCTGCCTGTTCTGCTTCCCACTCTGTCTCTGGTGAATCCTTTCACCCCACCCCAACACCTCTGACTTACACCCCAGTTCTTGTATACATAAATAAATCTTTAAAAAATAGAAAACCAATGATATATAGATGTATTTCAAATGAGAGAATTTAAAAAAAGCCTTGGTTCTACCATGGAGAGATAATCAGCAATATATTTTATACATCATTTTAGAGTTTTTATTGGGTACCTGTATGCTCACACATGTATTTTATAAAATTTGAAGGATGTGTTATATATTTTATTGTACTGCTTTTTTGATTTAATAGTAATATTTAGAAGATCTTTCATTTTAATAATATTTGCTCTGAAATTTTTACCAACCAAACACTATCCTTTCATGTGTCTCTATTCTTAACAATTCAGTGGTTTGATGCTGAACTTTTTCATTTGGCACGTATTTGTATACCTCTGTAAGCTAAATAATTAAACAAAGAACTATTATGTCAAAGTAAGATGAAAGATTTATATATATAACACCAAATTATTCACTAGATGTATTTCATGTAGACTATAGGTTTTAGTTAATAATGTGTCTATATTTGCTCAGCCATTACACTATGCAAGATTTTAATAAGGGAATCTGAAGAATGGAGGTAAGATATCATATATAAACTAAACTAAATCTTTTCTATTCAGTTTTTATATACACTTAAAACTACACACAACAAGACCATTAACTACCAAAAAAAAAAAAATTACACAGAGTCAGGATTAGTACTCAAGTAATTTTTTTTGCAAGTTACTCTTATTTATTCTTTAACAAGTTTTTATTGCTATTTGAATTACCTCTGTAGCCTAACACATGGGTTCATTTTAAAATTTTATTCTCGTATCTTCCAAGGGTGTACGTACTCAACTTTGTGAATTCTAGAATTCAGATTCTTTTCCCTGGATTAAAAGAACTGAAACAAAATCTTCAAATATGTTACCAAAATCTTCAAATTTGTTACTTTAACATTCTGCTTACATTTCTTGCAGTTTGGCTTAACTATTTTGATACTACATGATTTGTTACAAAACATATTATAATGTATTTGAATTAGTGGGTGCTAAATCCAATGGCTTGTGTACTCACACCCTTTCCCACGAATATCTCTTTTCTTCCTTGTAGACCAAGAGCTGTTCTGAGCAAGATTATGCGGATGTAGTCAGTGATCTGCTACTGTGATCCAGAGACTGCTCTAGGTAGGTCATTCCTTGGACAAGGGGGTCTACCATTATTATTTATTCCCATGAGAATATGTAGTGTTTTAGAGGGCGAAACTTGTCCCAGAGCCTTAGAGATGGCATGCACAACATTTTTTTTTGGACCCAAAGTGTCTCATACATTTTGACATTTAGTATTATAGTAGATATATTTTCATTATAACATCTTATTATATATGAATATATACTCATATACTTATCGATACATTATGTATGTGTTATATAAATGTGTTATTTTCATTATTTGTAACTATGTGTGTGTGATAGAATTAATCTCTTCTGTTAATCTAGAATTTTAAAAACATGATTTTAAATAAATTATCATTTACTTAGCAATCATATAATGAACCTTGTTGCTCAGTTTTTCAATCAGTGTTCAACATCTACAGCAATGGTGACATCTTTGTCCTGCTTTCATTTTCTTAAGCTCCCTGACCTTTTGAGTAGTTGGCCCAGGGCAGTGTGATGGCCTCCTGATATCTCAGAATCAGTGCACTCTCTGACTACTGTTTTACCACATCCAGATGTATGAGACAGCACAGGGATGCTGGAAAACAAGGGCAAACCTGACTTCGAACTCATTAACGCCTACCTTGTTTATTCCGCAAGCCATGCTTCACTTATTAAAGTCATCAAGTTTATTTGGGGCATAAAAATGATATTCCTGCTAGTGCCTAGAAATTGCATCTGTTACTTTCTTCTTCAAACGTATTTTCAATTTTTGTCTATCTTTCAAGAACTGGTTTAACTGATATAGTTATGTAATATTCCATGTTCAATCTGTTGTATCACCATTTTCCCACTTTCCCTTAGTTTGCTTAAACGATCGTTTCTTTTCATATGTGAGGTTATCCTATCTTTCCAACATTGTTAGAATTTGCCTAATAATAGTTATCCTCATATCTTGAATAAACCTAGTTTAGCTTAATTCAGTAAGTGTTGAGGATATAATAATTATTTCAATAATAGGTTCAAAATGCAATTCCCAAAGGGAAATGATATTTTTTTAAACTTATGTTCATCAGATTTAAAATTACATCATTTCTTTATATAGCCATATGCTGTACTTACAAAGTTTGCAATTGTACTTAGATTGTTCACTTCATACAGAAATACACACTTATTTTGAGTCTAGTCAAGCACTTAGGAAAAAGATTGTGGAAGATTTTTAATGATGATAATGCAATTGTGATGAAATAATAAACATGTATATTTAGCTCTATGAATGGTAGTATCGATTGAACAGTAAGTGGACTGCCCCTATTATGTGTTGGATATGGACTTCTTATATATTACAAGCCCAAATGTGCATCGAGAGAATGGTCCGCATTGAAAAAATGGGCAATGACCCAAGTAACCCCAGAGTTACCAGACTGTGATAGGGAAAGTATGTCTCTTTGACTGGGAGAAAAAGAGAATCCCAGTTATATTGCTCTTTCTTCAGTATAAAATTTGCACTAATAGGATGCATTGAGCTACTGACAGCTTCTGTGAAGAGTCTCTATCCTTTCAAATGCAAATATTTCAGAATCAGTAAGGTTCCCAGCACATGGAATTTAAAACCAAGTCATTCTTCACTGTGGGCTAACATAATTGCACACTTGGGACATTATATATTTATACAGATAATGGGTACAATTCGAGAGGCTTGTGCTGAAGTTAATGGAAGTTCTGTCTACTAAAAAGGGAATGTGAATATGTATGTATGCATGTATATATGTATGTGTATATGTGTGTGTGTGTATTGTTTTTTTTCTTTTTTGCCCAATTTCTAGTTAGAAATATTTGGTAATGTTTTTACCTTATAACTTAAATTCTGAGAGGGTAACCTTCATCCTATCATTATTTTGATTTATATTTTTAAAATTGTGCTCTTTGGGGGAAGTGAGAGATATGGAAATGTATGTATATGTATCTGAAACTATCTTATGTTGCTTTTATGCCGTTAAAGAGAAAAGATTTTGTAGTTAAAATCATTGTTTAATCATCAATCCACTGATTACTAGATACTTGTCTATGCACAGGTTACTTAGTTCCTCTGAGACTTAGTTTCTTTATCTCTCAAATAACACTTGTTAAGTGCTTGTCCCATTCCAGTTACTAAAAAAATTAGTTCCATAACTTTAATTTTATTGTTTTCTCAGGGAATATTGCCTGAGAGTATTAAAAATCCAATGTCTGCTAAATAATACATAACTGATTTTCACATAGTTCACCACGGGGTTATACATAGAGAATCAACTGTCAGCCATAGTCCTTTTGAAGTTCTGTGTCAAAAACATCTTCACCCTTTGAATCTATGGAGTCTCCTAAATACAATACATCAAATTTGAGTCTATTTGGTTAGATCAGTCGAATCTTAAACAAGAAACTCTTTGGGCTCCTTTTGAGGCATTAGACATTTTTTTCAAAGATTTATTTATTTATGCTTACAAGCCGGGGTACAGGCCAGAGTCATGGGATGGCGAGAGGGTTCACCAGTGACAGAGTGGGGAGCAGAACAGGCAGACTGACAAAAACACACTGCTGAGGGGAGCAGCGGGAGAGGCAGGAGAGGTCTGCTGTGCCATGTGGGAATCTCCCTGGCAGGGCGTGGAACTCTCGTCGCCGCTACCAACAGCTCCACAGCACAGCGCTTAACCTGCTGCACCGTCAGGGAGGCTCAGATTTTTTTTTATCTTTAAAGACAATTTTGTTGAGGTAAATTGGTTTCCAACACTGTATATAATTCAGAGGTATTGATTTACAGTTCTTCAGATATATATCAGTACGTCACATGACCACTGAAAGATCCATAACACTTCACTGATGTCCATCGGGCCTTCCTCTTTCCTATATTTTGCCTTCCCCCTTCTCTGCGGATAACCTGAATTTTATAATCATATGTCCATGGTTTGTTTTTGGTTACTTTTTTGTCTGACACCTTGTTTTGTTTCTCTATATTCCACATGTGAGTAAAACCATCTAGTATTTATCTTTCGTCTTCTGGCTTATTTTGCTTAGCATAATTTCCTCCAGTTCCATCCACGATATTGCAAATAGCAATAGTTCATCTTTTTTATAGCTTAGTAGTATTCCACTGTGTATTCAACCACATCTTCTTAATCTACTTGTCTTAAAGGAATCTTGCCTTTAAAATAGATATTTTTTTTTAATTGGACCATGTATTAATAGGTAGGTGGAAAATAACTTTGCCAATTAACATTTTCAATTTGTAACTCAATTAACTGTTTTTAATTGAATTTTTTCTAAACAAAATGAAAAAAACAGTAAAGTATGAACTTTACTTTGTTCACTGAAGGAAAACATAATAAATTGGTGTCTAATATTTATTTTATATGCTATTTTATCATGTTTATTTTATTATACTTTAAGTTTTTCATTATCGGTAAGTTCAAAATAACAGCAGAGTCTCACATATTCTGAAGAACACACAAAAGAAACTTTCTGGGATAATGATGTGCAAAGAGCAAAAATAGGAAGCAAATATAGGACTACTATTTTCTAGCTATCACCTAGCATGCAAAAATGACATTTCAAGAGAAGTTTCAGTAGTATATGAAAATGTGATTATGACAAATAAGATCTTAATACATATAAATTTTCATATATCCAAATAACTGAACATCATGTCCATGTATTTAACATGTGATATTTAATTTGTGAATAATGATACTGTCTATCATTTATTAAGATAATGAATAAGGCACTAAATTTTTTACATATATTCACAACTTTACATATTGTATAGGTCTGTTCTCCTATTTTACAGCAAGGGAGGTTGAGAAACTTGTTCAAGTCTGTATTACTTACAAGATTTGGGTGGAGACAGTTTGTTCCAACACCTACTCTCAATACCACACTCAGTTTGCTCTTAGATGTGAAGAAAACAAAATACTGACATATTAATAAATTGATGAACAATGAATATACAATAGGAAGAGGTAAACTCACTGAGGCTGCCACTTATTAATTGGGATTTTAAGAACATTATAATTAGCACTGTATTTTCATGTATATTATCTTATAATGAAAGTTTGAGAGATTCATAATATTGATGTATTAACTTAGTAATTTGTTCCCTATAAATACAAAAATAGATACAGAGTTTTTGATTTTAAAGAGACGACATATGAATTTGAAGTCCTGCATGAGTATGCTGAAATGTTTACAACATTCAACTAAAAGATAACAAAAATAGAAATAAAACCTAACTAAATAAAAGACAGTTCAATCAAGGGAGCACACCCCAGGATTAGATCTCATTCACACTGAGTTCCAGCCATGGCTGTTCTAACTCTAACAGCTGTGGATTCCTAAGCAAGTTCCCTAATCCTTCTGTGTCTGAATTTCTCCATCTGTGAGAATGACATCCTCACACCTGTCCGTATCTAATTTGGTAATCTGAAGTGGCTCCTACTGTCTGATGGAGTCAATTTTCTCACCATAGGATGTGGCACATGAAGTGATTTGGTTCAGTGTTTTAAGGTTTAACAGTTTGAATATATTAACAATTTAATTTTAAGATTTAAAAATATATTCTACTTGTTTTCATTTTACTATAGAGTATTAAAATAAAGTCACTTAATGTATTGGTTTGAAACTATCTCTTCTTCATTTGTACTCAAACTCAGAGCAGGATCTATAAAGCCATAGACTTTCAAAGATAAATTGGACTCTTCAAGAAACAAAACTGTTCACCAATATAGATAATTATAATTTGTAAAAATCTGTTAGCTGAAAAACTATGTATTTATGTTATTTTTGATGACTGTTTATTCATGGTTTTATGTACATAAGTATATATGTATGTGTATGTATATATGTGTGTATTGTCATTGATGCTACAGACATATGTCTATATATGTATCTACACACATGTAAGTAGTATATATACATATATAATTTTCAATCACATAAATTTTATACATGAAGAAGTAATACCATCAGATCTTTAAAATAGATCTGCATTCTCATAATGTATATTATATAGAACCTTGCTTAAAAAACAGAACAAAAACCTTACTCTAGAAACACCCTAAGAAATGATGTTATACCTGACAAATAAATGGCTATGTTGTCATTGCGGTCTGGGAAAAAATGCAATAATGCTGTTTGTGTAGCAAAAGCTATGAGCTTAGAATTTTCATATATCTTAATCACAATTAACTTAAAAAATTTCACAGTCATGAAAATTTCCAGTTTTCAATAGCAACTGACCAAAGTTTCAAAACAAAAATACATAAATACACATACACACACATATATATATGCTCACAACTAGTATAGAACAATGAATTAAAGCACATTGGGACACAATTAACTTTAATTTTCATGCATTATTGTTGAGAATCTTGAAATCAAAGAAATCATTATTAAGTTTTATTTGTCAGATTTTAAGAGGCTTTGCATTTAGAAAAGTTTTGTTTTTGTAGATATGTATTTGTATAAATAGATATCATATCATATCACATTTCTGTATTTCTTACATATTTATCAGTGGCAAATCTAAACTTGTAGTATGAGATTTTCCTTAACCTAACATCTGCATACTAATGAAAAATTCTTTGCAAAGACATGTAAACTTTTATTTGTCCTAAGAAAAGCATATTTAAGAATGTAAATATTCAAAGAATAAATGGAGTCATTTATCTTTATTCCTTTCACACCCAAAATGAAAGTAGAATAGAGGATATCCAAATGTTATATTATGGAATCTAGACAATGGCCATAAAAATAGAAAACATATAGAAAATAAGAATAAAATTAATAATTTTACTTCTTTGGTAATGAGATGAAAACTGGTTTAAACAATATTTTCTAAAACTGTAGTATACATATATTTTTTCTTATAAAAATAAGATGTTGAACATCAGAATGATGTTTGTGATCAGTTCTTTGATTTATTCAACATATATGCTAGGACCTGGGAATAATCACTTTATCAAAAAAACAAACAAAAAGAAACCAGCCAGGTATTTACTAACATTCCCCCTAGAATGTTAGCATTGTCTGCCTAATGAAATATAAAGACCAAATAATAAAGTTGAAAAGATCAATTGGACAAACCTTCTAGAATGACTAAAAACCAAAACACTGACAACAACATCCAGAAACATGAGTTGCCTTTCAATGAGGCTGGGAAGATAAAATGGTCCAAACTATTTGGAAGATAGGAATTTTTTTGACAAAATCAAACTTACTTTATGACCCAGCATTTACACTCTAGGGTATTTAACCAAGTGATTTGAAAAGTTGTGTCTACTGGCCTCTCTGGTGGCCTAGGGGTTAAGTCTAAGCACTATCACTACTATGGCTTGAGTTTGATCCCTGGCCAGGGAGCTAACCCACATATGGCACAGCAGATCACCCCTGTCTTGCCCACTGCTCCCCTTAGGAGGAATTTCAGTAAATCCACCTGTTCTTCTCCCCTACTCTCTTTCTGGTGTATCCTCTAACCCTCCGTACCTCTGACCTACACCCCAGTTCTTCTACACAAAAGTAAATAAATCTTAAAAAAAATAGTTGTGTCTACACAAAAACCTTCCCAGGTTATAAAAAGTTGTAATCAATCAAGTTATCCTTTAAAATGTAAATGTATAAGCAATAATGAAATATTATTCAACCACAAAAAATTAATCATCAAGCCACAAAAAATCATGGAAGTGTTTTAAATGCATAATGCTAAGTAAAAGAAGCTACTCCAAAAAGACTTCCAACTAGGTGATTACACACATATGATATCTGGAAAAAAGCAAAGCAAAATGTCAGAGATTGCCAGAGTGTCTAGCGAAAGAGACAAGTAACTGGAAAATAGGGGATTTACAAGTTAGGGCAAGCATTCTCCATGATGTTGTAATGCTGCATAGGTGCTATAAAAATTTATCAAAACCCATACCATGAACAATGCAAAGAGTAAGCCCGGGGAATTAATAATACGTAAATATTATTAATTGAAGAAATATACCCACTAATGCATGATAAAAGAAACTGTGGTGGAGGAAAGGTAGTGTTGGGAACTCTCCTTATTTTCTGCTCAATTTTTCCATAAACTTGAAACTGCTTAAAAAATGAAATTCATGAATTAATAAATACAACAAATCACAGAGAGTTTGCCCTATCCATTTTAATATTTTGGTTGAATATTTCCACAATATAGCTTTAAATTTGATACTGAAAGTAAAAAAAAAAACAAGTGTAACATGACATGAGATTGTTTTCTTTACTCTCAACTGCTAGTTGATACTTAAGTAAATAAGACATCTTTATTATAACTTCCCTTAGTTCTTAAATTCCTTTCCTTTAGTTATTTGAATACCTTTATAATACCTGCTTTAAAGTCTCTTCTAAATTTGACATCTTTAGGCCCTCTCAAAAATACTTTGCAACCTCCTGACTAAATACAGCTAGATCAGCTTGTAAAGTAGAAAATGGGGACAGCAATGAATTAATTCATTTATTCAATAGCCATGCCTTCTAGCCTCTTAAAATTATAATAATTTTTAATAATCTCCCTTGATTACAAAATGAAATGAATGCATTCCCTGGGTGAAAATAAGATTCTTGATACTGGGTGAAACTGAAAGGTACTCAAGAATCCTACTCTTTACGGAGAAAAATCCAGGCTGCCCCTTCAAAGATTCCTGCCCCATGCATATATATAGACAAAATACCCAGGCTCTGATGTGATAAAAGAGAGAGAAGAGTAGTAGGGGAGAGAAAGATTTTTAAATACTGATTCCTAATCAAAATCTAAAATCAATCATTCCCTTGTGGACATCAGTTCAGTCAGAGAGGCCAGGTCAAAAAGTAGAGCTGCAAGGAGAATGAATCCAAGGCATAAATGGGAAGAAAGGTTAGGAAGGACCCAGAGAGTTGAGAGTAGAAGAGAGCCCAAGCTCCAAATTTGCATGTGGGCTGAATTCACCCTTCTGTCCAATGGCCTCTTCACTCCTTTCTCCTTCCCAGCAGCTCTGTCCCAGCGGCAGTCCCATTCAGGAGGTATGGTACACTACATGCCTAGAATTGTGATCAAATGTTTAGAGGTGCAGAGTAGGAGGTGAAGTTCATAACGTCACTCACTGGCTGAGTTTGTAAATGCCAGCCTACCAATAACACTTTGTACTGAATCTTGCATAGTTGCAAACATATATATTTAAATATAATCAATTCAATAATTTATACCAGGCTGTGCTGTAGTGTAAAAGAATTTTATGCTGCCATGTATAATGATATACGTCATTCAATTTATTTGAAGTCCTTAATTATCTTTGAATGTCCCAATTTGTTATTCTTTGGTGTTATGACATTTAAGCAAAAGATCACCTGCACTTAGAACATAATCTCATTCAATAATGAACCAAGCAGTAAGTATTTCAAGTACCCAACACAGTGGGATAAGAAAAAACTTATATCTAGTTTGGAGTATAAAACCGATAGATACCATCTTCACAATCATCACACAGTTATTGAATGTTGACTGCTTGTAGGATGCATTGCAAGAAGCCTTGTATTAAAAAGGCTTAATTTTTTTTATAAAGATGGTCTTATAACTGCCACTAACAATTCAAAATAGGGACAATATTGTACATATAATAAATTCTCTGAAAGGACATGTTTTAATTTTTATAGCATAATCTTTCACTTAATATAATGCCAAAGATTTTAATAGGTTTCATTGCCATATTTCATTTTTTTGAGCAGTACAAAGGTGCATTGTATGTGTTCAGTTAATAATTCTCCAATCAATAAATGAGCAGATCCTCATGATATATATTGGTGCTCTATTTTGTGCCCCTTTTATGACCTGGTGCATTTGTATTGATCAATTGTCTTTGAAGTAGGAAGCAATAACAGCAAACCTAGGAAAGTGTTTATGCAGGATTGATCAGAAAGAGCTACTGATCTCTATTTCTTTTTCCTTGCTTACAAACATACAAGGATTATGAACACATTTTAATAATTGTAACAGCAGTACACACCCCCAAAACATGGTGGCAAACAGACGCTAGGATTAGGCTCTCCCACAAAATATAGATTTATGGACAGAAAAATCCCTAATTTTGAGAGCCGATCTCAGGATAACTGAATGCCCTACACAATACAATCATCCCTGTGGGTGCTTTAGACTTAAAGATAAACTGAAAAGTCGGGGTAAAAAGAAGAGAAAAGACACCAAACCCCACATGGAGGAACAAAAGAAAGGAGAGGCGGTCAAACCAGCTTTATGGAGCACCACTGAATACAAGGTTAGAAACCGTGGTGGGGTCGGAGGGTTCTGGCCAACTAACGGGGGTGCAACCCCCACCCCCCCACCCCAGGAGCCCTCTCTCTTCCCTGCGTGGCAGCTCTGAAGTGCAGGAAAGCTCGAGGGTTACTGCTTTCCATCCCCCACCTGGGGCTAGGTAACATCTTAGTGGGGAAGTCAAACTGCCAGCATCCTAATCCCTCACTGGTTTCTAGGTGATATATTGGCCTGAGAAACTGGTCTATCTAGAAAAACTGCAGAGACCACCTCAAACAATCTCCTCCCTACTCTGTAACCTGACACCAAGAGCTGATGTTAGAGAACTCTACTTTTCTCTAACCTGACTGGAGGTAACCTGACCCAGGATACAGGCTCCTGCTGGAACTGTCTCCAACCACACCCTCCTCCACAAAGTGTCTGCATCTTGGCACACAGGAGGGCTACAGAAAGGAAAATAGAGCTCCCTCCCAACCCCTGCTGTGGCCCCACACCCAACTTCTAGGAGGTTTCACAGTGGCCCCCCAGAACCTAGGTGGACACCAACAGCTGCCCACAACCTCCCCCCTGCACCCCTTGTGGAGAAGTGGGGCCCAAGCAGCAGAAAAGACTTAAGATCAGGAACTCTCGACCCCTCCCCACCAGACATAACCACAGGGGCATAACCCCCAGGCAAACACTGAGGGGAAGAAGAAAAATAAAAAGGGGGGCGGAGAGAGAAAGAACAGGAAGACTACTAGCAACTATAAAACGACAGGAGCAACAGTAGGACAACAGCAACATCTGACACTGGAAAGGGGGGTTGAACCCTAGCAGGGGGGCTACCCGGAAACTCCAAAACCTAAAAGCAAAAAAACCTACAAAACTCTCCCCAAGCTTACATCTACCCAATACCTTTTTAATTTTTTTCTACTTTATTTATTTATTTTATATATATATATATATATATATATATATGTATGTATATATATATTAACTACAAACCACCACCCCTTTTTCTACCCTAATTCCACCTGGAACCGGAAACACATTGGAGACACACCACAAAAACAAGGAAATTCAACAGAGAAAAAATAAAATCTGGGAGATACCCAGCCACAGCCAAGGCAACTCAGACACTAGGAAACAACAAACACTCCTCAGCAAGTAGAACCAAGAACCATGCCTGCCGGCACCAACAGCACAGGAATGTGATCAGAGCAAAGCAGAAGGCCAACAACAGGAAGAAAAAAAATTACAAATGACCCTCAAAACAATACACCACAGAAAGAAAATCCCTCTTTAGAGGGATTAGAATAAAGATAAAGAATTCAGAATTGCCATAATAAAAAAAAATAATAGAATTAAATGAAAAGAACAAAGAACTGAGGAATATAAATGAAGAACTGAAAAACGAGAATGAATCCATAAAGAAGAAAATGAAGGAAATGGAAGATTTACAAACATTAGCAAAGAGCCATAAAAGTAGATTAAAACACATGGAGGAAAGAATAAGCACTCTGCAAGATAAAGATACTAAAAGAACCAAGACAGGAAAGGAAAAAGAAAAACAAAGGAAGAATAATGAGGAAAAGCTTCAGGAACTATCTGACACTATGAGAAAAGGAAACATCAGAATCATAGGAATCCCAGAAGGAGAGGAGAGAGACAAAGGAACAGAGAAACTTCTCAAGGAGATAACTGAAGAGAACTTTCCAAACATGAAAAAGGAAACAAAAATTGACATACAGGAAGCCAGAAGATCTCCAAATTATTACAATGACAGGAAAAAAACAGCAAGACATATGATAGTAAAACTATTGAGAATTCAAGACAAGGAAAATATATTGAAAATGATGAGGACAAAGAAACAAATAACCTACAAAGGAAACCCAATCAGGCTGACATCAGATTTCTCTGAAGAAATATTAAAGGCAAGAAGAGAATGGAGAGACATATGTAATATACTACATGCCAACAAATGTCAACCAAAAATACTCTACCCTGCAAATCTCTCCTTCCTCTATGAAGAAATATGGACCTTCTCTCTCTGACAAACAGAAACTACAGAAATTCATCACTACCAAACCCCCACTCCAAAACTTACTACAGAAACCATGAAGACAAAACCAACAGAGGAAAGACCAGGAAATACGGAATTAGGTAAGGACTAGAATCACAAAAAGGTAAAAAAAATAAAAATAAAAAAGACAAATATGGATGACAGTATATCAATATTAACTCTAAATGTAAATGGACTAAACACACCAATTAAAAGACACACCATAGCAGGATGGATCAAAAAACATAACCCAATCTTCTGCTATCTACAAGAAACACATTTAATTGCGAAAGATAAACAGAGATTAATAGTTAAAGGATGGAAAACAATCCTACAAGCAAATGGATCAAGAAAGAAGGCAGGAACAGCTATACTTATATCAGATAAAATAGACTTCAAACTTAAGAAGGTAAAAAAAGACAGAGCTGGTCACTACATCATGATAAAGGGGAAAATAAAACAGGAGGATATAACAATCATCAACATATACTACCCAAATGAAGGAGCACCAAAATATATCAGACAATTATTATCATCCCTGAAAACAGACATTAAAGAATATACATACATAGTAGGAGACTTCAACACCCCACTTTCTCTATTGGACAGATCAAGAAGACAAAAAGTAACCAAGGACATTAAAGCTCTAAATAAGGACCTAGACCACATGGGATTAACAGATATCTATCGATCACTTCCCCCCGAAAAATTGAATACATATTTTTCTCAAGTGCGCACGGAACATACTCCAGGATAGATCACATATTAGGCCACAAAACAAACCTCAACAGATACACTAAAATCAAAATCGTACCAGCCTTCTTCTCCGATCATAAAGGAGTCAAACTGGAAATAAATCATAAAAAGGAAAAAAGAAACCTCCTTACTTCATGGAGACTGAAACCCACATTACTGGAAAACCAATGGATCAACAAAGAGATCAAAGAAGAAATTAAAAAATATCTAGAACTGAAAGACAATGAGGACACAATTTTCCAGAACATCTAGGACACAGCAAAAGCAGTAATAAGAGGAAAATATATAGCATTACAAGCTCACATCAAGAAACAAGAAACAAGCCAAAGAAACAATTTAATCTCACATCTCAAAGAACTAGAAAATGAACAACAAAAAACCCCAAAAGACAGTTTAAGAAAGGAAATAATAAAAATCAAAGCAGAAATAAATGAAATAGAAATAAAAAAAAAACAATCCAGAAGATTAACAAAACCAAAAGCTGGTTCTTTGAAAAAATAAACAAAATAGACAAACCACTTGCCAGGCTTACAAAGAAAAAACGAGACAAAACACAAATAAATAGGATCATAAATGAAAAAGGAGAAATTACAACAGACACAGCAAA